>JBBYHM010000004.1:5492756-5530537 GCA_038381775.1 Adansonia rubrostipa | reverse complement strand
TAATGCGTTGTAACATGATGAAAGAATATCTAGAAGCCATTCTCTTGGCTGTATGTATAGTCCGTATTGTTGAACAACATTCGAACCATTAAGAAAACAAAGTAGAATGGATTTCTTTCAATTATGTTCCTGGCTCAGGTAATTCTTTTCAATGAGATCTTGGTGCATACACCATGACCATACCGTTGTTGATTTAGTTCCAAAACTAAAGGCAGTACTGGCTTAACGTGTTGGGACTATAAGTCAAGCTAGACTCTATGGTTCTTTATCAGTTGGAAGGATGATCAACCTCCAGGGATTTAAGTACCTTTCCATCTATCCTTGGCCTATATAAAATTTTGCACCCTAAAAGAATTCTATGCAATCCTTGAATTCTGTGCTTTGTTAGGAGCAAACTAGAGGCTATGTAGTATCTGAAAAGCAAGCTGAAGGTTAGGTATGCTGATAAATTATCAAAAACACCTCTTAAAATTCGGATTTAATTAAAATTGATTAATATAATCATTTTAATACGTGACATTTGACAAACTTTAAATTACATTTTGATAGTTACAATTTCTTTTATTTTAAAACTACCGTGCCTTTTGTTTTGAAAAAAAAAAATACCCTTCGATAAAAGTGAAAGGACAGCGTGATTGTTTTAGGTGCGACTTCAGAACAATGATTAAGAAGGCAGCACCATAATTGCATTACCACAACCCAACCCCCCTTTTTTTCTTTAGTTTACTATTTACCGTCGAAGCCACAATCCTGAACAGCCAAAGAAGTTGGAATAAAACATCAGGGTCATAAAAAGCATTTGCCCTGGGGAATAGGATCTGTTTAGGCTCTCCAATTTTTCTGGTCAAAGATAACTATGTAAGTTGGCTTTACTTTACTCTCTCAAGTGCACAAAATAGATCAGTGTTATCATAGTCTTGACTTGGTGATTTAGATCAGAGTACTGCAGTGGGAAAAGGGACAGGAGGAGAAAAAAGCGGGGGAAAAAAGAAGGAAAAGATCGAGTGCTCTCTATGGACCATGACCAAGAAGAGACCATATTTGTTTTCTCAAACATCATCATATCAGTTTTAATCTTTTGCTCGATTGCCATACAGTTATCATGCTTAGTGTGTAAAACATGTAAGTATTTGAGTCTGCAATCATTCAAAACCTATATCATAGGGATAATGAAATGATTGCTTGCTTTCATCATTGTTTGATCAACTTAAAAGATCTTCGAAATCCAGGACCAGGAATGAAGCTTTTTTAAAATTGATTTAAGTGTATTCAAAAGAGAATTAATTCTGAAAATGGTGCCGCAATACGACTCCGTGCACATGCTGCTGGCAGTTGTTGGTCTTCAAAAAAGACCACTTTATTGGCAAATAATGTAATTGAAAACTTCAATCTTATGAACATAAATTGTTTTGATCATTTCGGGATGCGTTTTCCTTGATGACTAAGGCTTTTGCACCCCCGTATATTTCAACAATGACATGCCCCCTATTGATTTGACTAAACTCAAACCCCAAGAGAATAAAAGGTCAATTCAGAATCAGATGTTTTCAAATTTCTCATTTATCTACTGGTTAGCTCATTCTGCATATATGCTTTGCTCTTTCACTTGGGTTTTTTGAGTTCCATTTCAAAAACAATGAATTTGATTAAAGGAGAAGACTTGCCAGATTGAATGAAGATAAAAGTAGAAGAAACACGTTACAAGTACATATAAACACTACCAGAGATTTGTCATTCAGAACTTCAGAAGCAATGAGAAATCTCAAGACATTTAAAACCACTTTCAATCAGAAAAAACCACAATCACACCAAACAGCCAGTGCCATTGTCGATGCTGTTGCTAAAATTTCTGTTTAGAAAGAAAAATATGAAATAGACGAACTGCACTTAAGAGGCAAATTCATAGCAATGAGCTATCTCTAAATTAATCTTTTGTTTCTCTTCTGCGTGAAAAGAGAGATGCGGTGGAGGGTTGGAACAGATGCTTCTAGTCACCGTACTTGACTCGAAAGTGTCGCCAACTGAAACACAGAATCTTAGATTTTGACATGAAATTTAACTCCCAATCTAAACGACGAAGCTTAACGAAGTCCCATGGAGAATATTCTCACCCTTTTCTGCAAGTGCTGCCTTGGTTCTCATTCTCTTCCATGAAGCTCTATCTGCTCAATGGAAAAAGGTGATTAGATAACAGAAGCAGCATATGAAGAATTATGCAAGCTGCATGCATAAAACCATAAACCCATCCCAAATTACCTGGTCTTTGAATTTCCGAGTGTAAGTTCAAGATCATCAGCTACACATTCCTCATGGATCTTTTCTCCTTCCCAAGGCTTCACGAACCCTGTTACGTTACTGCCAAAGGCAAACTCAGCAGCAATCGCATCAGACATCGGAACATCCGATGTTTGATCAACACCTGCAGGAAACGCCGGTGAGCATGTGCCACTTTGCCCAGGAGTCCACATTCGTGAACCGCCACCAGACAAAGCCTCATCTTTAAATCCAAATGGATTTCGGGAGACAAGGCTGAACGTAGGAGATGTTGGCCCACTTTGGGGTATTTCAAGTTTGGAAAGCCATCCTGAATCAGGAAAAACCTGACGGGTGGGACTAGGTGGAGTGGATGAAGGCAGGTAAGAAAAGCGCTGCCCAGCCCAAGCTGAGCCAGCAGTCGTTTCATCCCAGTCATTTCTTGTTCGAGGAGTTCGGGAAGTTGGGGAGCTAAGTGGTGGAGTGACAGGAGCACTTATGGAACCACCAGCGATGAAGAGATGGTGAGCAAGCTTGGATGAAGCAGAAGAGGAGCCAGATGAAAGGTTTTTGAGCCACGGAATTAGGGAATTGGCATCACCATTGCCATTGGCTGTGTAATGGGATGAGACGGGACTTGGGTAGGAAGATGAACCGGGACTTGGGTGATAAGATGAGCATGGACTAGCTGATGCAGAACCTCCAATTATGTCCATACGATCCACTGGTTTGCATCCCTGCAGAAGGGGGAAAAAATGGCCGCAACACAAAATTACTGAAACAGCTCTACTTGTCGGAGCAACAATGACAAAATACACAACCCTCTAAAGACCTTTTCCCTAATTTCTCATCCTAAAGATCATGGCTGAAAATTTCATGGATAGTAAAGTAACTAATCTTTTGCAAGGAGCTCATTGTCCTTTATCCTCTCGAATGCAAAAAAGATTGAACCACTCACTATCCCGTGGGATATGGACCTCAGCATTAGTATCGCCTATCTTAAGTAGGAAGGAATTAATGTTCATGCACCTGGTAGCTAACACAACAGCCATCTTTACAACTTGAAGTCAATTTGGAAAATGAAGATACTTCATTTTATTATTTAAAAAAAAAAAACCTAGATTGTTTCTCAGGATAATCTTCAAGTCCCTAAAAGTTTACACCCCTAATGACCAACTTTGCCTCAACCACTTGGCTTTAACAACGAAGACCAGAAAAGAACAAGGCATGATGGATTATGAAACATAAATCATTTTTATAAATAGAATCTAACTACCAGTCTTCATTTTACCAAACATTACATGCGGGTTTGCGACATCTTTATCTCTAGACCGTTTCAGATGAAATAAAAAAAACATGATGGGGCAACATAGTCATTACAACCCGACAAAACTTTGATAAAAAGAGAAAACTAATGTCAAAGACAACGGCGTTACATAAGCATAATGAGCACCTTACTTGAACAGCATCAGTTAATGCACCACGATAACACGCTAACTCTCCCAACATGTTTTATATAAGCTTAATTAATTGAAAACCCATCCCCACACGCTTTACTACCTCATCCCATTAACTAAAGCTTTCTAAATCTCATCAAAAAATTGGAATCCAAGGATTCGATATCTTCTTTTCTCCTTCATTTTCCATTGAAACTGGTTAACAAGCATTGCAAATTGCAAAGCCAATAATCCCGGCAATTTTTTAAAGAAAAAAAAAAGGAATTAACCTTGAAAGGAAATGACCAAAGTGACCTTATTTTTATACATGAATCGATGACGTTTATAGTGGCATTTTGGGAGAGGAAAAAGACGGAAGCAAAGCACTTTTATCATAATTGTTACTTTGCACTAAAGCAAATTGCAAGTTTCAATCTAGGAGATGGATAGTGTCATGTAAATGACGGAAACTACCCTTGCCTGAGATACTACAGTAAATTGGCAGACTGAAACCGGTGATTTTTGATGATCGACAAAGGGCATTATCGTCTTACTAAAAAGCAAGTTCTGTTAAAGCTGTCTGGACTCTGGACAAAGCTTCTTCGTCCTTTTGCTTCAGCGAAGCCGAAGAAAACCCGAATCTTTGACAACGTTCGTGCTTTGTGCTTACCCGTTTCTTACCGACAACATTTCAGTTCTAACACACCACTAGCTACACAGGGCGCATTATATAACTATTCTCGACCTTTATACTAACATACGCATATATATATATATATAGACACCAAAAAAAAAAAAAGGAAAGTAAATAGTTCTTGGTTTTCGTTATTTGATATTTTGATTTACCTTTCGGTAAGTGGTGCCGTCTTCTTCGACGGTCCAACCAGCTTCGTTGCAGAGAGCTTTCAAGACCTCGTTGTTGTCGCAGTGCTTCGGAAGCTTGTAGTTTCCGTACATCCGTAGCCCCGCGAAGATCTTCGCCGCGATCGCTCGCCTCCTCCTTTCTCTCCTCTTGTTGTTCTCCCTCTCCTTCCACGTCGGCATCCTCGTCCCTGACGTCATGCTTCAATGCCTCCTCGAAACAACGTCGTCAAACTTACTTAGTTCACGGAAGCCGGGAGTATTATTACTTTCTGGAGAAACAAACGGAGTGATGAGAAAAAAAAAAGAACAAGGAATTGGCGGTTTTTTTAATATTAATGTTACTGTGTTTTTGTTTTTTTGGGAGAAGGAAGCGCCATTAAATGGAGGAGGAAAGGCGTGAGCTAAAATGAACATAAGGGAGGAGTGTAATCGGACTCGAATGGTTGTTAAAATTACAAGGGAGCCACTCATAATATGCAATGCGAAGGGATCACGGGGGTAACACGTGTTTAGAACTTTTTTTTTTTTAAAAAGCTTTAAATTTTAATTAGATATTTGGATGAATTGGCTAATTTTCATTTTACTTATTGTAGTTGTAGCAACTATCAAATATGCATACAGTAGTACTTAAAATTAGTTTTAATAAAATAAAAAATTAAATAATTATTTAATGTTATCTTATTAGGCAAGATTTGTATTTGAAGCTTAATGTGTTAAATATTCATGAAATAACAATTAATATCTGAGAATAAAAAAACAGAAAACTAAATTAATGTCTGCAATTTTTTTTTTTAAGGAAAGTGAAATATGATTGGCTTTGGGTTGTTGACATGTTGATGGGACATTAGGGAAGGGAGACTTGACTATATGCGGCGGGGCCTCCTAGCATGCGGAGGGCAGGCTGAGTTGACTGACTGTCACATTTGTCAGTACTGTAATATTGACGTGTAAAATCCCTTTGCGCTGGTTGCCTGTTATGCTTATTAACGGTACACTTGAAAAAATCAGGAAATAAATAATGATAACCACTGCCGATAACATCGGTTAAAAATCATTTATTTATTATTTTATATTTAATATATGTTCGCGGAATTTAAAATAAGAATAACAGATTAATTGTACTATTTTTTTTATTTTAACTAATACCACCGGCACTAAACATTTGTTTAACTTTTTCTATATAATAAATATAAAATGTATGTTCAGAAACTCCGCACGTGCCCCGCGGACTCCAAGAGGGGATATTAAATGGATTTGAATTGCCACCGTCGTGTCCGCCACCCCACTTTTCTTTTTGCCACTTTTCTTTTTTATTTTTTCCGTTTAGCAAGGCACCCATTACGGGATGGAAATGGGGGGATATGAAAATTGCATACTTCCTTTTTTTTTTTTTTTTTTTTGCTTACGGTGGTGGTCGAAATGTGGTGGGGTCCATCTAAGGCCCCTCTGGTCTTAATCATATCCGTTAAAGTGGTGGGATCAGGTGATACCCGATATGCTCGCCACCCACGAGGCATTGCTATGTTTTCTTTTTTTCACATTTCATTCCCCAGCAATGGGAGACTCTCTGCCTTCAAGCTCCATTGTCTGTATGGTGCCTTGTCTTTTCATTTCTCATAGCTTGCTTTCTTTATTTATTTTTTTATCCCCTGCTAAGGTTCTACTCATTTATTTACATTGCCTAATTGCTGCTTGATATTTTTGTTTTAAGAGTGCAAGTCACCTAAGCTAAGATCAAATATAACGTGACCATTTCTCTTTATTATTGCCAAATTGTCATGTGACCTAAGCTAAGTACATATTTTCTTCTCTCTTATTACTGCATGCCCACCCTTGTTTTTATTGTTTTAAGAGTGTACACTATTATTGCTAAGGACATTTATCAAATCTAAAAGTTAAAATTCCCAAATTGCAGCTTGATATGACTGTTTTAAGAGTGTTAAGTGACCTTAAACTTACTTGGTCACCCTTAAATCATTTAGTTTGAACAATTTTAAATTCATGTTGGTTTTAAAATTTTGATTTGACTTTATTTCAAATTCTTTTTTTGAATGAAGGTTTTGATTTCTTGACCAATTCAAATATGTTATTGACACTCTTAAAACGATAATATCAAGCTGTTATTTGACAAAACATATATCGACCTTTA
Organism: Adansonia rubrostipa; assembly: GCA_038381775.1. Taxonomy (NCBI): domain Eukaryota; kingdom Viridiplantae; phylum Streptophyta; class Magnoliopsida; order Malvales; family Malvaceae; genus Adansonia; species Adansonia rubrostipa. Next base: position 5,523,835 of record JBBYHM010000004.1, on the reverse strand, counting down.
TTTGTTTTAAGAGTTAAGTAACTTTAAAATAATAAAAACAATTATTAAAGACTTAAATAAGTCTGTACTACCCTTTTATAAATCTAATCTAATTTGAATATAAATTAAACAACGAATTTTTAATCGAACTAAGCTTGAATAAGTATGTATGATATTGATAATATATATAAATGTGACTTGAATTTAATTTGGCCTTACACGTAAATACCTTTAAAATTTTAAAGAAAACATATTACAAAATAATTATATTTAAATATTTGACTCATTAATTGGGGTATGGATTTTAAATAAAGTACTCTACTTAAGCCAAAGTTTGGGCCAACCAAAGGAATTCAGCGACAAACCCAAGAAAGATTTATATGGGCTATACTCAGCAAATAATGCCGTTGACTTAAGAGAGGCCCAACGCTTATTTCCCAAAAGTTGGGCCCACTCCCTAATGATTTAGCGGGTCAACTCTCTCGTACAGAGTCAACGAAGGGTTACATTTCCTGGCATCTTCTGTCTAACAAAAGCCTGAGCTCACCAAAGTTTTTAACTGCCAATCACGGAGACATGGCCCAACTGTCACTTCGTTAATAGTTCGCTTCCAGTGCCATAATGCCATTGAAGTAGGCGGCACCTTCTCCAAACTTCAATGAATGTTGTTAAAATCGAACGTGTTGGCTGGTAATTCGGTTTAATCGAAACTTTGATGATCTAAAAAGTATACTGTTTCACATGGTGTTAAAATTGTTAAAATCATAATAGCTAAAATATTAATAAATTTAAATTAAATTATTTTAAAATTTTAAGTAAATTAATATATTTTTAGTTATATTTAAATAAAAATTTTGTATTTTGATTTGTATTTAAATAGTTTTTTATTTCAAACGAAATATTACATTTATATTGAAAGCTTATTTAAATATAAATCAAAAATTAAAAACGTAGTTGAATATAAATTAAAATGTTAGATATTTATTTATATGTAAATTAAATATTAAAAATTTATTTAAGGTAATAAAAACTTAAAAATTGATTCAAAAAGGATACTTAAGGAAAAAAAAGACAAACCCCAAAAACATACAAAAAGAAAAATCAAACCTTCCCCCAATTATTTATCTCATTATTAAATCAATATCAAGGCTTTTTCTTTTTTGGGGTGGGGGGGGGGGGTGGGAGACAATTATAGTATTCTAAGTTGTACCCATCCAATCTGCATAGACGGAGAATAAAATAGCTTTCAAATCCCAAACACCCTTATCCAAAGAATCAAATCTCTTAAATTTCTTGTCATAAAAATAAAATTTCCCTTAATTGTCAAATATTTCTAGAGATTTTCTCACCAAAGCAGCCACGTCACCCCCAACATTGAATTACATACATAGTTACGTAAAGTTACATCATTCATGTATTTACCAGTCTTTGTCTAAATTCCCTCTCTCTCTCTCTTCTCTTATATTATAATTATAAAAAATATATTAATAAATCGTTCTCTAATATTCTTATTTTCATATAATATATAATTACATAAAATTTAAATTAACATTATGTAAAATTTTATATATTTATATATTTTTAATATTATATAATATTTTATATAATATTTTAATTACATTTTTAAGTGTCCAAAGTGAATACTACACTTCATGTCAACGCTGTAATGCACCAATTTTTAAAATTTCAACGATAATAGCAGTAATTAGTAATAATAATTTTTTTATGAGTATATCATCGTGGAAAATCTCGCACCCTTTCTACTCTACGCGGTTCGAGAATCTCCAAATATTCTCGAAGCGAGAGAAAAAAAAACACTCAGATTTCTAAAACGATTCGTCTTTTTTTTTTTGGGGGGGGTTTTTGAGTTTTGGGTCATCACCATCATCATCATCTTCTCTGCAACTTCGCCCTTTCATTTTTCTTTTATATATATATATATATATATATATATTGTCTGTCTCAGGTAATAACAACTCAACTAAGGCTCACGAATCATTCATCAGTTTCTAATCATTAATTTGTTTCTTGTTCCTTTTGCTTCAAGTTGTTTCTTTTTTTTTTTTTCATTTCATTTTTTTTGTAAGAAAATGAGAAAAAAGAAGTTGTGATTATGGTTGTAGTAGGACTGTTTAACGGCTTGTCAAATGGTCTTTTCCCACTAGTAATAAAACCAGAGAGTTTCGTTTCGGTTCTTTTCATTTTTTAAGTTTAATTTTTGTTTTAATTTTGACTTTGTTTTGAATACGGGAGCTTTATAGAGCTATCGCTCGTTAAAGAACGTTTTGGGCCTTGGTTTCTCAATTCTCTGATATCGGTGATTTTTTTTTTTTCAATTTGAAGCTAGACATATGTAGTTTCTGTTTGGAGGAGAAAGGGTTTATTTGATTGAATTTTGGGGGAGAATTTAGGGGTTTGAATCGGGTTTTCAGGGATTTTTAGCTGTCTATATTGAAAAAGCTGAAATCTTTGACTGGTTTTTGTACAAGGATATAAAAGGGTTCTCTTTTTCTTTTGTTGATCTGGGTTTTGTGAATTTTGGGTCTGAGTGAAACTTTTCTCTTCTTTAAGAGGTCTCCAAAGTTAGATGGATGCTATTATTAAGGGTCTGATATTGATTCAAATTTACAAACTTGGGAAGTTGAGAGTCATGAATTAGGGCCTTTTGGTATTATAGATTCTGGTTAATGAGGGATAACAATCTTTGGTTGCATATGATAGAAGGTCGGTCAAAGGTTTGTTCTTTTGATTGAGATTGATGGTTGGAGTGAGGATGTTAGTTTCTAACACCCGAGAGTTCGATTTATGAGGAAATTGTTGCAGTTGGTTGATATTTGACAATTAGGAACCGACCTTAGGGCGTTTGAGATTATATATACTGGATTTTTTTTTTTGGTGGCATGGGTGACACTCAGGGCAGCTCAAGTTCACTCCCTCCTTTCCTTGCAAAGACATATGAGATGGTGGAGGATCCTTCCACAGATTCTATTGTGTCCTGGAGTGCAAGTGATAGAAGTTTCATTGTATGGAATCCGCTTGAGTTTGCGAGAGATTTACTTCCAAGATTCTTCAAGCACAATAACTTCTCTAGCTTTATTAGACAGCTTAATACATATGTGAGCCACTTGTTTTTTTATCTCTCCACATTTATAGCTTAATTACTATTCCCCCCCCCCTCCAAAAAAAAAACAGTTAAATACATTTTTCATGTCTTCAAGCTTGAATTAAATTATTTCCATATTTTGGCAGGGTTTCAGGAAAATTGATCCCGAACAGTGGGAATTTGCAAATGAGGATTTTATAAGAGGTCAGCCTCATCTTCTGAAAAACATACACAGACGCAAGCCAGTTCATAGTCATTCCATGCAGAATCTCCTAGGTCAGGGAGCTTCTTCATTGACAGAATCAGAGAGACAGAATTTAAAGTACGAGATCGAGAGACTTAAGAATGAAAAAGAGTTGCTTGTTTTTGAGTTAAGGAGGCATGAACAAGAGCGGCAAGGATTTGAGATGCAAATGCAGCTTTTGAGGGAGCGTTTGCAAAATATGGAAGAACGGCAGCAACTAATGGTCTCTTCTGTGGCTCGAGTCTTGCAGAAGCCAGGAACATTGGAGGCTAATGACAGAAAGAGAAGGTTGCCTAGAATTGCTTACTTATATGATGAAGCTGGGATTGAAGATAGTCAGACAGGCAATTCCCTAATTGCTAGAGAAAATGCCGGTAGTACGTCATTATCCAAAATGGAGCCATTCGAACAATTAGAATCATCAATGGCATTTTGGGAGAATGTGGTGCACGATTTTGCTCAAACTAACATTCGACATAATTCAATTCTTGAATTGGATGAATCAACAAGTTGTGCAGAAGGCCCAGAGATATCTTGCATACGACTTAATTTTGATGCTCGACCTAAATCCCCTGGGATTGATATGAACTCTGAGCCTGCTGCCACCAGGGTTGCTTCTGAGCCTATTACAGCAACGGAACAAGCTGCAGGAACTACTGCACCTGCACCAGCTGGGGTTAATGATGTATTCTGGGAACAATTTTTGACTGAAAATCCTGGTTCAGCTGATACTTATGAAGTTCAGTCCGAAAGAAAAGATTTTGATGCCAGAAAGAATGAAAGCAAACCTGGTGATCATGGCAGATTTTGGTGGAATATGAAGAATGTTAATGTTAATAACCTTGCAGAGCAGATGGGGCATCTTACTTCTGCGGAGAGAACTTGATATTGGTTGATTTTTTTTTTTTAACTTCATTTGGTGCATCAATATTTCATATTTATTAAAACTAGGTATGATTGGTTTGATATGGAGATGAGTAGATAATTTATGTTTAAGTTCATTTTGTCAAGCATGTCATGATTTAATAAGGTTCATTACCCTTGTTCATTAGTTTTTAGGTGCTACCATACAGCTATAGTGATTCACATGGCTTTTTTTGACTGCGTCAATATAGTTCAGCATCAAATGATTTTTTGAGAATAATGCTGATGTTTGTGTATTTCTGATATTGGTATGTTACTACCTTTATTTGATGGCATATATGGTGATTATCTTGTTGCTAACACAATGGAGTGTCTGCTATTGGTTGCAACCCACATGCCTCGTCAATATTTTGAAAATGTGTACCAATGGTGATTAACAATGTGATGATCTTTTGGCTATACAATATTTTTTTTTACCTGCATCAACTTCTATGCTTCAACCTTTAAGTACGTCGTTTACCTAATCCTATTATATCTATGTTAGGCTATTGAAAGGCAATGTGGCTTCTTCAGGTGGTAGAAAGGTTTACACTTTCTCCAACAGGCTATTTAGATATATAATAATAATTGATAGTATTAGAAAGGAACATTTAGTCCTGGACATAATACTTTGAATTGTTTGCTAGTGCACTCTATGTATTTTAAGTTGTATTTTTACCGTTTCGATTTTGATAAATCTGTTTTTCAACTGAATATCATCCATATCAAGTGTTTTTCAATCATCCACTCATGGTCGGCGATTATGGAATTCAACCAACCATTAAACACCATGGCTGCATGGTAGGGTGGGATTGTTAGAGGAGGCTTTGGACCTTGAGAAAAACAAGGCACTGAAAGAAGATCCTGTGCTTTGGGCGTCTTTGTTGAGTACCTTTAAAAAGCATGGAAGTGTAGACAATGGCAGAACACGTTGCTAGGAAGCTCATAGAGTTAGACCCACAAGATAGTGCGACATATGGTCAGTTGTCAAATGCAGATGCATTCATGCATCATTACAAAGATTGGATAATGTTATGAATCCGAGGAGAAAGATTAAGGCCTTAAAAGTAAAAAAGGAGCCTGGATGTAGCCGGTATAACTGTAGAAACTGGAAAGCCATTTACAAATTTGGTCATCATCACTTAGAAAGTTATTAGTCACAGAAACACTGTTCATTCTGTGAAGTCAGTGTCAGAACTGGCTTGATCCAGGTTGAACCACACCTGCTGAAATACTCTGATGATGAGATCATGTTATGCATCAGAATTTAGTGTCAGATAACAAGCCAAGAGTTCTTCTAGTTCTTCTGGTCGACTGATCCTTTTCTCCCTTATCATCTCGATCATTGAATCTCTGAAATCCTTCTCTGGCTCAAATGAGCATTTCATCACTGCAAAGTTCTCTAATCCAGTTCTTCCGCTGATTGTCTTCTGTCTTGATGCCTTCATCTTCAATTTGTCCTTCTTTATGTCTTCAAGAGCTTTTATTTTGCAGATTTCAACTTTGGAAGCTGTTCTTGGAGAAAAAACTCGGACCTTGTTGTTTTGCTTCGTTCTTCTTCTCGGTAATTCTCTGCTCATGTAAACAGATTTCCTCTGTTTCTCACTCTTCACTCCCGCCTTTTCAATTTTCATCTCTTCCCATTTTTCCCACTCTGAACAGAACTTTTCTTGCGAAAACACATCAGTTTCCGCTAATCTTTCAGCTGTAAATGCAGAGTCTTCTTTAATTGTTGTTAAATTAGAGGTTCTAAGATTCATGGTACGCAGATGTTGATGCCGTCTCTGATAATCACCTGTTGACTTTAGATTCTCCCCTTCGATCATTGGAATTGGCCTCATAGGTTCCAGTTCCAAGGTGTTCTTCTCCACATATTTTGCTGCTTTCTGCTGTGCTTCACCTGATCGTCTTTTCAACTTTTTCTCTTCCATTGCTCCTTCATTTGTCTTCTTCAACTTCATATCCGGTAAAATCTGCGTTAACCTGCGAAATTCTTTCATCATTATTACATCGCAAGCCGTATTGCTGAACTTCTTGGTATCTTCATTTTCCTTTCCCTTAATAGCATTTGATCCGCAGCTTCGGTAACTAGAGGGTGCAGAATCAAGCTCATCATCTGAATCATACCAAGCTGACGGTGACACACCTTGACTAGTCTTAAGATCAGCACTATCTTCTCCAAATGACAGTCTCCAAAAAACATCAGCAAGCATCCCCACCACCGTAGAATCTTTCTCGTCCACCACAGCCAGCAGCAGCAAACTTTGATGAACTAACTGACATAGAATTCCTCACCTCTTTTGGCTTCCCTTTTGCAGGTTTTATTTCAGAATTGATGCTCATCCGCTTGAATGTGGAAAGCCATGCAGTGGGGAGTACACGAGAAAGTGAAGGAATTCGAGACGAGAGTGAGGATGATGGAGAAGTTTTCTTTCTTCTCCACTTCATCATTAAACACTGAAGGAATTTCCGAAGCCTCTTTTTTTTTTCTTGGGGGGGAGGGGGTGAGTGGTTGGGACGAGAATTGTTTGATTTGTAAGGTTTAGGAAGTTATAAAAAAGGTAGAGCTAATAAGAAAACTGGAATCTGATGATAAATGGAGGGTTCTAACAGTTAGGGGACAGTTAGGCTGTTAAATAGGAACGTAGGTTTCTAACTGGTTTAGTGCCAATTTTTGTTGGGTTTTTCAACAGAAAGGCCCGCCCTAAATCCTGTGACCACTGACCACTTTGCCTACCCTTTTCCACGTTATAGTTTTGTACTTGAAGAGGAATTTATTCTCAGGACTTAGTCCCTACCTGATGGGACAGATCCTAACTAAAGCAAAGTGTTCCTTCACCTCAAGATTACAAATTTAATATTGCATTTGCAATGAAATTATAATTTTTAATCTTAAAAACTGTGCTAAAGAAAATACTAAACCTAATCTAAGACTCCGCTATTTATGGGGGTTTTGTCCAAAGAAAATTTGGTAGTTCTTTTCTGGGTTATTGTGATTTGGGTAGTTTTTCCTTTTTGATGTAAGAATCTGATATTGTTTTGTTCTTTGATGATTTAAGGGATTTATCTCTTTTGTTGTTTTTTCCCTACTTTTGTAAGCAAAATGCGGTGGATGCGGTGGTCGTACTTCTTTCTTTAGCTTTCTGGCCTTTACTTTTGCTTTTGAATCGCTTTTTTCCCATTTGATAGTCAAGCTTTCCACAATGCATTCAAATGGTGTGGACAGAACTCTCGCCCAAGTTACAGCGGGCTCTGTTTTTTAGATTCGGTTAAGATTTGGGAGTGTGACAGAACTCCAGCCCAAGTTAAAGTGGGCTTTGTTTTTTGATTTGGGTTCAAAAAGACGTTATTGGGAATTATTATTTGGGCCTCCTTGGCTCTCATTCTACTCAAAAGACCATTCAATTGCCGGGATGGCTTCAACGAATAGGCTTGTTTTTTAGATATTGGGGTGTGGGGGAAACTCTAGCCCAAGTTAAAGTGGGTTTTATTTTTTAGATTTGGGTTCAAAAAAACGTTACTTGGAATCAGTACATGGGCCTTCTTGGCTCTCCGTTCTACTGAAAAAATTATTCCATTGCCGGGAATTGAACCCGGGTCTCCTGGGTGAAAGCCAGATATCCTAACCACTGGACGACAATGGATCTGACGGTAAATCGTTCGTCAAATTCCCTATTAATTGTCTGAAAGAAATTTACTAGCTGATAAAAGTCAACAAAAACAATTCGACAGATTCACTTTGACTGCCGACTTCAACAGTGAAAAAGTACGAATTATTAATAATAAAAACAACTAGTTGAATGCTGACCTGATGAGTGGTGAGTAATTTGCTCTGGCATTGGCCGTCTAGTCGGGGAAAAAAAAAATTCCCTTTGCGATAGCATCCTGAATCAGCACCTCGATGACTTTGACCACTAAAATATTATTGCAGTCTGTGGGCTCTTCTTTCAGTAAAACTATGCATGTTTATGGATCCTATAGTTTATAAGCAAACTCTTAAATATTTTTCAGCAAATCAATAGAGGAAAGATGAAGTTGGTAGAGTCTTCAAAGCACTTTGTTTTCTATTAAATGAGCAACATGGACCATTTTTTTATTTCTTAGCTTTCTTGAACTTTATCATAGTAGTAGTTGTACTTGTACCGTGAAATATCATCCATGCACTTCTTTCAAGAAGCATTCAAGTTCGAGGCAGCAAAGCCAAACCATTCACCGGCAGAGAGTGGTCCAAAATCAACAAACACCGCAACTAAGAGATTTCCTTCCAACAATAAAACAAATGAACACCCCATTTTGCTTTTTGCATAGTGTTGCAGGCAAATGCTATCTGAATTTTAGATTTTGCCTTGCCATGAAGATATATAGTACTATATGGTAATGAATTGGCTATAGATTTCTTGTGTTTTCTTTCATAGAAGTACTTTTTAACAGTTAGCAGATGTTGCGGGTAAAAAACTAAGCATTTAGAATTGTTTTAGAAGGAAAAGAGTATTCAGATCTTTGTCATTTCTGACTGCTGCTGACCATCGTTTTATAGCAGCTTAATTGAACGAAAAGGTACAAAAGGAAAAGTCTAAATATGCCGCCATGGAAGCAAGTAAAGAATCAGACATTAAAGACTCATCCTCCTAAGGAGATGGCGGTCATATACCGATAAAATTACAGTAAGTGATAACTATATACGAATAAACAAATCAATTATGTATAATTTACAATTAATGCTTTCGGGAAACCTTGTTTCCTCTCAGCTGCAAGTGTTAACAAAAACTAAATTATTTCTTTTTTCATGCGGGATAAAAGCCCTACATTCATCAATAAATATTGTCCCATAGGCCATTAAAGGAAAAGGACATGGACTTGCCCCCATAACCACAAACAATGATTCTGGCCAAAAAAAAAATTATACCCTTACTAGGAAGGAGCTAAGGGCGGCTATGTTTGCTTTACAAGCAATATAAATTAAATGAAATCTTGAGGCAGATAGACTAAACAACTCATAATATAGCACTTAAAGCTGGTTCATGTGATGTCCTGGATATGCAATTTTCTATCTTTGTCTAATATTTCTAATAAATAGTTGGTATCAACAATCTATTTGTTCCCAGAGATGTTGATGGGTTGGGTCAGATTTGTGCCTAGGAAATTATAATCTTTTCCTGTTTTTTTAAGGACAGAGACACCAATGGTTTTCAAAGTATGTTGCCAACTCGCTTCATCCACTGGGTTCTCCTTCCATTCAATAAAATAGAATACAATGCTCATGGCAAAGCCCTACCCCAATAAAAAAAGACCACTACCGAAACTTTAAAATAGAATACAACGCTCATGGCAAAGCCCTACCCCAATAAAAGAAGACCACTGCCGAAACTTTTATCTACAAGAAAAATGATTGTGCAAACTATGTTTTCATCTACCTGATATTAACTTTTAACTCAAGCTTACAGTTTCTGCTTGTATTTTTAACCTTCTTCAAGTATTTGAATGAAAAAGAAGAAAATCAATGAATCAATAAGAATATAAATGGTTAGTCTCCGAAGTGGAAGTATTTTCCATGCGATATCAGTACATTCATGCGTGATGACATGCCATATCAGCTATAAGAATCTATAATGGAGCAATGGCCATTGCCGTCACCTCATATTGTAAGTGGCATCAAAGTGATCGTAGAAGCTATTATTTGAAAGAAGATAAAATCTTATATCACTTGCAATGGCAAGCAAGCACTTAATCTCCAGAAAGTTCCCCATTGTTGAAATATTTTCTTGCCATTACTCAGAATCTTCTTAAAGTCATTCTTCAAAGCTTGAAGCAAGAAGTTCCAAACTATCATTAAATGCGCTTGCAACACATGAACCGCAACAAATGAATGACCCCAAGCATTTGATGCATAAAACTAGTAAGCAAAATTCAACTTGAAGCTGTTTTAAGCGCATTATTTTTAATGAACTTGTATTAGTCTTTTTCAGTATTATTGTATCATTGTGATCTAATTCACTGGAATTACATATATAAGATCAAGCTAATTGAACAGTAACAATTCTATCATTCTCCAACAACAGATCTGGTATCGCACTTCTATAAAAATTTTTTTCTCAATATCTGAAATCTCAATGAAAGAATTTGTAAATATATTGCCAACAAAAATGGGCACTTATACAAGTAATGAGGACAACAACACAAGGTTTCAATTTACAACACCGAAATGGACATGGCCACTGGCACATCACCCGTGAAACTTATATTGCTTACAGTTGAGTTGCCTGCAAATGCGTATCCAACACCCAGTGCACCAAAATGTAACGATGCATTCTCACACCTCTGAAACACTCTAGCAAGTGATGCAGCCTTTCTTCTTGCCCGCTTTGTACCGGTAAACAACAGAGAATGAAGTAAACTAGCCAATGCAGGGGCCTTAAGCACTCTTTTAGTTGCAGCAGCCCCACCACTACGGCAAAACTCGAGCAATGCTGCAACTGCATTCTCTTTCCCTCTTGGTGTTCCACATCGCATCATTGCCAATAACCCTGCCACCGCCATTTCTTCCTTCCCCACTGCTTCAGCCCCAATTGGCTGCCTGACAATTAGGGCCAATGCACCCGCTGCTTCCTCTGCCACCCCTTCATCTCCCAAAGCTCCTGCAAGCGCAGTAACAGCTCCAGCCTCTATCATTCTCGCACAATTGTCTGTGTGAGTAGACAGATTAAACAAAGCAGTTACAGCATCCTTCTTCCCTCTTGGGGTCCCCACTCTCAACAACTCCGCTAAAGCTTCAACTGCTCCTCCTTGATCAGCTATTCTCTTCTTATAGTCATGAACGGCAGAGAGGCTGAACAACGTTGCTGCAGCATTTTGCCTGGCCTCAGTCGTGAGCCCAAGCCTCAATACTTCAACGATTGATCTTAGACAACCATCCTCATCCATAATCCGACTTTTGTTTTTATCATAAATGGATAAATTCAGCATTGCAGTAACAGAATTCTCTTGAGCAACAGGGTTTGAAGATGACAGCAACTTTCTTAAATGTGGTATCGCCCCAGCCTCTGCAATAATAGCACGGTTTTCTTTTCCTGTTTTAGCCAGCAAGCGAATTTCACGAGCTGCAATACTCTGAGCTCCTTGAGATACATTTTTTAATTGTTGAATAAGAAGTGTTGCTGTTGCTCTATTGGCTTCAGTTGCTGCTTTGATTTGCAAAGCGGCAGCAAAAGATTCTGCAGATGCATCGGCCTCCGGAGAATCATATGGGAAACCATGAGCAGTACACCACTGCATGATCAAATTCCTCAAAGCTCGATTTGGAACAAGGCGAGTATGGATGAGCATTTGCCCTGTCTTTGGGCAAGTACAATGCCCTTCCTCCATCCATCTAGCTATCGAACTCCGATCATAAGTCTGCCCACTCGAAATTATCACGGGGTCTCGCATCAAGTCCAACGATATAGGACAACAAAAGTCCTTGGGAATAGTTAAAAACGTATCGGCTATCTCCCTGGTAATCAACCCTTTTATCGGTTTCTTCTGATTCCTGAAAGACAACAGCACCTCATCTTCCTCAAAACCAAATAGCAAAAATCTACAATATCTGGTAACCGCAACAAATCCCTTAAGCACAGAAGCCGTGGGTTCAATATCTCCCTCGTGATTAACAATCTGCTCCTCCAAAAAGTCAATTTCACACCTACAACTTTTGGCATCCTCAATCCCCAATCTCTCCACAAAAAACGACCTTAAATCCACATGATTTGGTATCCTCCCATTCTCAAACTCATTAAGAAATGAAAAGAATCTAACCCTTAAATTCTCATCGCTTTTATCAATATACAAATTTGCTCGCCGAGCCTGTTTTTGCAAAAGCTCTACTTGTTCCCTAACATCATCGCTCAACTCAACTTCTTTCATTGGAAAAACATCCAAAAGGGTAGAAACTTCTTGATTCAAATCATGGAAATGGCCTGAAATTTTATGGTTTTGAAGCAAAAGCCACAATTTACTGGACTGAGAACAATAATCGAGTAGTATCTTGGACCTGTATAGCAACAAATAGAGTTCCGTGAAGCACAATATGGCCGTTGAAGGCAGGCTTGACATAGACCCTGATCCTGAATCCCTCAAATACTCCAAAAGAACAACGAAAATTTCAATCTTTCGAATCAAAGATCGAGAATTTCTTCGCTGAAAGAAGAAAACATTGTTGGAAAAGCAAGAAACAAGCTCAGATGAGAGGGCCGCCAGGGTTTGAACAAGAGCAACTTCTGTTAAGTCAACGGGGGCCAAGAAAGCCTCAAGAGACGGCGACCTTCTCCTCCTTAGAGAAGAGAATATAGCTTCTGTTGCCATCGTTGATAACTCCAAAGTTGAATTCTAAAACAAGGGTCTCAAAGAGAACCAACTGTGGCTAACACAGAATTAGATCTGCAGCAAACAAATGAAATGAAAAAAAAAATACCCAAGATTCTCAGCCTTATTCGAGCCTAGGGTTGTTGGTTGAATCTTCAAAGGATGTCATACAAAAATGATAGCAAGATTCGGATTTTAACCCTAACCGGAAAAAAAAAAGGCTTCTTTTTTATACAAGTGAGAAGGAAATATAATGGGATTCTTTCTCAAGATAGAGACAGCTGGTGGAAGAACTGAATCCGCGTTTAGAAATAAAGACTCTTCTTTTATGTATAAAATTTCCTCTTTGCTAACGCTATTTCTCTTTGTTTATACTTTTCTCTCTCTCGCAGAATTTTCAATGCAGTTATGCAAAAATAACCAGTAATGGCAGGCTTTGACGGATATCATCCACAGATTCTTGTCCATAATTTCTTCCACTCCACCGTTTTAAACAGTAAAGCGAGAGAGAGAGAAAAGGGTTTTCAAATGCGTACAGCTTTGATTTTACATTAACCTCACCCTTAAAGATGGCCTTTTCTTGTTTTAGGTGAGGTTTAAGAGTGTGACGACTGACGACGTCATTTTGTCTGGTTAGACTTATTTTAGATCCTTTTTTGGTTTGGCTTTGCTGGCTGCCTCTTTCCAGTGTTCGGTTTTGACAATGTTGTTGCTTGTTTGTTGTTGGCCTTTGACAATTTCTCATTAGATTTATAATTTTTTTTTCTTTTTTACTTATAAGGTAGTAAAACAAAATAGATCAATTTTTTATTTTACAAAAATAACACATTCCGCTTTGAAAATAATATTACTATTTACTACCTTGATTTATTTAAAATAAAACCTCATTCCTGTTAACGATTTATGTTCAAATAATAATCCATTGAAATTTTGATGTCATAAATTAATATTATTCATAATGTGTGAATGTGAGAATCTCTTAATATATACATATATATATATATATGAATTTTTGCAGTGAGTGTGTTTATTAAGATTATTTAATATATTAATTAAATGTATTAATTGATAATTTTATTTATTATTTTTAAATATTAAACAAAAATATCGTTATACATAATTATTTTTTAAAAAAATATTTTTAAGACACTTTCCAGTAAAATTATATATTAATTAATTTAATAACCCAAAAAAGAAAACCTTTTATTAGTTTGCAATTTTCTTAAATAATCCTTTTAATTTTTTTAATTAAGAGCACTGTATATAGTACATACGTATGTGCTTGGAAGGACATGATTCCATTTGTTTTCCCCCTTTGAAATAAAGCAAAAAATTGGCATTAAGATTTGTTTCAATCCAAGGGTTGACCCCCACCCGCCCCAAACGTCTTCACGGGACTTCAATGCGCGTGAAGTTGTGAAGTCATTAGGAAAAGAAGTCGGCCCTTATCTCTCTCTGTAATTGCCAACACCGTCCAGTAAAATTAAAAAAAAAAAATCTACTTTGACTACTAACGTTTTCCAATAAAACTGTAAGTTGACCTGTCTAAAGAAGCAAGCCCAACACTCAAATACAAACGGACAACAACAACAACAACAACAACAACGTCAGCAAAACATCGTCGACAAAAGCTTGCCTCGTTTGGAGAGTTCAAGGAAAATTAAGTGCTACGTGTCAATCCACAATACAGCTGGCTAGAGCCCTCGTCTTTGAATTACACGTCTCCACGTGTACTCTCCATACGGTTGCCCACGAATCGCTAGTTGGAAAGCCACGTGGTGCCTTTGTCTTTCGTCAAATACTCAATGATTGATTGTCCGTTATGATTACGCCACGTACGGGCACTGCGGTCAAAACATTTTATATTAAATTTTTTAAAGTCAAAGAAACGAGTGGACCCATCACAAAACACACCGGTTTATGGGGTGTTTTCCCAAAATCAAAATAAATCAATTCACACAAATAAAACAAATAAATAAATAAATGTAAATATATTAAGTTTAATTCAAACGAATTTCACTAATAGTAAAATTTGATCATATATGAATGATAATGATTTTAAGTTCGTTCGAAAATTTTAAATTTAACTAAGGAACATATTAAGTACAATAGTAATATTTCACATCTTCAATTAGTATCAAATTGAGTACTATTATTATTTTGACAAAAAGATTACAACCAATTAGAATGTAGAGCTAATTGGCTAAAGATTAATCGTAATACCTTTTTTGTTCTTTTAAAACAAATTGAGCAATTGTGTATCATCTATTCATCGATAAGATAGTCATAGGCTTTAAATTTTGAAATTCTTTTATTTAAGCTTTATTTAAATTCAGTTAACTCAAAAATTCACTTCATTGTTCGAGATCTAATTTATATTCATCCGGCTTTTATAAATCAATTGCACGTTATTGATTATCTAGAAGCATACAATAAGAAAATTATATTTCTTCTTAAATGTAGATTATGATTTATGACCTGCTTAGGTGACTTGTCAATGCAATCAACGCTTTCCACACAACTATATTATAATTTGATAAATTAATGGGATATTTTTGAATATGATGTATACACTCCAGATCCAATAAGTTTCTTGTGACGGCTGATTTATATATATATATATATATATATATATGTTTATTACTAGTAGACAGTAAAAAAGAAAAAAAAAAAAGATGGGGATAAATAATAACACAAGTTTTAGCCATACGTGTATTTTGATGGAAGTTTGGGATTTTATATATTTGCTAACAATAATCTTTAAAAATGCTTTACCTAATACACAGTTTTAAAAACTATATTTATTTAATGGTTAATTAAACTACGTTCTCTGCATGTGCCAGCTACTAACTTTGTCCCCATCCTTCTCATTTCGAAAAAAGAAGGCTAATGGGATTTTAATTTTGCTTTTTCTTTTTCTTTTTTTCATTAAGCATGCTAATATAATTAATTTAATTATAAATTAATTGGATTCGCCGGTATTGGTCCATCTAAAAATAGAAATTATATTCAAAATATTTAAGTTTATCTTGTGTTTGAACTTGAATGTCGGAAAATTCGCTTCAATAGAAGTTTCTTTAGACTTCCTCGGAACAACAAGAAAAATAAAAGTTTGGTATTGATAATAGAAAATATAGAATTTGACTTATTCATGAGTTTGGAATAAAATTTTTTTATAATTGAATTTATTCTAAATTATTAATTAATAAAAAATTATTTAAATTTACTTATAAAATTTATTAATATTAATATTAATATAATAATATTTAAAATATTTAAAATAATAAAATAAATTTTCAAATCAAATTACAAGTAAATGTTTACTATTCACCTACATGGAGGCTTCCAGGTTCAAACAAGCCGACCCGTAGGAGTTTCAAAGCTTTCAAAGCTGTTAGCCAAGTCAAAAACTGTTTAGTACTAATTAAATGGATGGACGTAATGGAGAAGGCAATGATATTTGTTTGTTAGTTTTAGACTAGCAGGAATTAGGTTTCAAAGTTGCCAAAATCATATTTTTCAGATGCCTAGAACAGAATGATAATTTCGAACTGATGCTTGTGTTATTTGTTGCGTGGAGTGAATAAAGGGTGTTATACCGTTTTGACGATTAACAATCTACGCTATCGTTCGAACACTCATTTCGACCGAAAGGGTTATCAAACTATTTTCTAATTATCAAAACATAAAGAGACATGGATATGATCACCCGACAATAACATGACCTCGGGATTGACACCTTCCTCCAAATGACGGTCGACTGATAGGTCCAGTTACAAGACCCGATAGCCCGACAGCTAGCTCGGCGTTAGCCATCCTCCAAATATGTCATCTGACAGCGTGTCCCCTTAATAATGCCTATAAAAGGGAAAATAAACCACAAGTAAAGGCATCTTTCACTTTCTAATCTCTCATATTATATTAGTCCCTAAAAATCTGAAAACTAACTTAACAATCAAAAAGTGCTTCGGAGTACTAACTCTGGCACTCCTCTAACTCTCTTTATGTTACAGGCCTCTGTTCGACCTACCAAAAAAAAGCATCAACAATTGACGCCGTCTGTGAGAACACAAAACAAAAAAATCATGATTAACCAACATGCGGACGATATCCCATAGATCCTTTCACCATTACCCAAAATAGCAAATCAAACCATAACCCAACCAACCCCCACGATCCCCAATTCATCACACCCCCAGATATCCATACCGTGCCTTCTTGGTTTACCCACTCACCCCTCGCCTATTATCAAAATCTGTTAGGCTAATCCTACCAATGACCACCGCTGGCCCTCACCATAGCCAACCAGTAGGCCCAAGCAATGCGACCACGGTTATCCCTGTAACTACAACCACTAACACCCCCCACATACTTGTGGACGCCCTAACCCCCAGTCAACCACTTCAATACCGCCACACCACCATCAATGTACACAATAACTCTTCCTGCCTTGTCATCATCAATAGGACACCCCAACTACCTCACTCACTACCAAGCCCAATTCCAAGCCATCGCAAGCCAACTGATTGCCATCCAACAATCCCAAATTCAGCTAGCTTAACTTGTCAACTTTCAAACCAACTACCAGAACACACGACCAATCGATCGACCAGTTCAACCCACTGAAAACCTCCCAAACCCATAACCATAAGATAGGCCTGTTGCACCAGACCATTTAGCTCGCCAAATGGTTGAAGAAAGTTCTTGTTCCATGCCAGCTATACAACAGATGCCACCAGGAACTTCTTGCCATACCGGCGGCCCCTACCTACCACTCCAGCATTCGAACATTGCCCAGCAGGTAGCCACCCATCATTCATCTTTCTTCTGTCACGCCGTACCACTAAAAAGTCACCCTTAAACATTTTTCCCATGCGCCATATGTCCATCCATCATTCTTCCCTCTTCTGTCATGTTATACCACTAAAAAGTTGTCTCTAGACATTTTCCCCCTTTCCTATCACGCCATATTTGTAGTAGTAATAACTGACAACTCGTACGTTTAAATTTTGAACTCCCATGACCCTTCACGCCATGCATTACCTCCCAATGACCAAAATGCCAGTCACTTTATGACCGTCTTTTGGCCATAGGGGGGACAATTGTTATGCCATTCGGACGATCAACAATCTGCACCATCACCCGAACACCCATTTCGACCGAAAGGGCTACTAAGCTATTCTCTAATCGCCAAAACATAAGGAGACATGGATGTAACCACCCGACAACAACATGACCTTAGGACTAACATCTCCCTTTGAATGGCTATCGACTGATAAGTCCGACTACAAGACACGTAGCCCAACAACTACCTCGACGTTAGCCATCCTCCAATTATATCATTTAACAATGTGTCTCCTCCAACAACGCCTATAAAAGGAAAATAAACCTCAAGTAAGGGCATCTTTCCCTTTCTAATCTCTTCTATTATATTAGTCTCTAAAAATCTGAAAACTAACTTCATCATCAGAGAGTGTTCCGGAATACTAACTTTGACACCCTTCTAACTCCCTTTGTGCTGTAAGCTTCTATTCGACCTATCAAAAAAGAACATCAACAAAAGGATTCAATCAAGAAAAATAAAATTCTTTTGAGTTTTTGATAGTGCATTTTTTTCTTTTTCAAAAGTTTTAATTTAAAGTTAGATGCGGTGGTGATATGGAACTTGATTTGTTTGGATGGAAGAAAACTATTAGAAATTGATGCAAAGAATGAGGATAAAAGATTGGAAGTTTGAAACAACCTAAACTGATGTTCCAGACAAAAAAAAAAAAGAAATGTGATTTGGAAGTGGATTCACTAGTAGATGGTAGAATTCACTTTTCCTTTCCTCTCTTTTGGACCCAAATTAGACAACTTCCGGGTTAATTTCTCTTTGCGCTTCCACTTTATGTTATTTGAATTTTTCGAATTTATTATTTTTTTAAAGTATTTATTTCTAACACTTACATGTAACACATATTTAAATATATATATATCATGCATATAATTATATAATCCTCCAAATATATATAAAAATATAAACATATCCCCACCCGAGATTTATATTTGAATTGAGGTAAAATAGCTTCCACTTTTTCTTGTTAGCTTTTCTTCGAATGTGTAGTCATAACTTAGCCAAACTCAAAATTTGGTCACTTTTTAAGTTCATGCTGGGACTCAATTTACATAAAACTAACCCTTTGGTGCTTGGGCTCATTGGATTCTAATCCGAGCTCTTTTAGTGCTTTTATGGTCTAGTTCAAGACAAGACTTAGGAGATAAGACTCTGCAACGTTGGTTAAAGCAAAATCAGCCATTGGAAGCCAAGGACAGAACTTTAGCTTGAGAGTTTTAAAAGAGCAACACCGAAAAGTTAATGAACAAAACTTCATGAATATATGAGCAAATTCGTTGTTTTCAAAATCACAATAACGCTTATTTGAAAGATCTAATTTAACAGCACTCAGACTCAAGTTCTGATCCATCAAACCTACCAAGATTCATTACGGCAGTGGAGGTTTCAGCCCCCTCCTCCTTGGCTTTGATTAAAGATATGAATATGAACATGAACATGGACATGGACATGGCTATGGAGGTTTCAGCCCCCTCCTCCTTGGCTTTGACTAAAGATATGAATATGAACATGAACATGGACATGGACAAGCCAGCACCAACACTGTTTCATGCCTGACTAGACTATATACACACCACTGCCGAAACTTCCATCACTGGTATCAGATCAAGCTTTGGTCTTTAAAAAAAGTTCAGGAACATGGAAACCTCATTTACATTGACATGCTAGCCTTCGTTGAGAACCCATGGTATTTAAGCAATGTTCATATCATGGACTAAGAAGAAGGATGTAATGCTGAATTTATCACAGAAAAGAAAGCTCCATATGCACAAGTTTCTATTATTTTCATACCATACTAAAGACTAAGAGTGAATAAGTGCCATGGATTGTGGAAAATCAAATCCACAGCCAACCAAAATAGGCTGATATCAATTCGGGGATGGAAGTGTAATGATTTGCATAAACTAAAAATATGGCTGCAATCCAGTTTCCTGCCTCCATTTTCTCAGCAGAAAGAACTTGTAATTTATTCAAAGAAAAGATTTGACAGTTCGAACTCACCTTGCAAAGCGGCAAGAAAATAGCTAATTACAAATGTAAAATGAATTCAATCAAAGCCATGCACCAACCCTTCAAAGCCATCCAAAATTTTTCTTGTCCTACCTACCTAGGAGTTTTAGAAGAGAGACATTTCCCACAGGCGACAAGCTTCAATAAGGAATGTGGTCTTCGTGTCCTGATCTTCAAGCGTGAGAGCTGTGGAACATAAGCAAACATCTTAGAAAGGATAAGCATGTATTGTTAAGACTATTGCAGAGTAAAATTAACGGACATTAGAAGGGCAAAAAAGGTTGGGACAAATAATCACACATTTTCATCAGAATAATGCTAATCTAGGTAGATTAGATATTAGATAAATTACCTTCCGACGTGTTACTCTAGATGCTTTCCAGCAAAGCAAGCTTCTTGACCTAGGTTCCAATCTCCTGAAATTTACAGGTACTAAGTTAATTCTTTGTTGAAGACGACCGAGAATGATTACTATTCCAATTTATTCTAAATTTTCATCATAGTATGACCCTTCAGTAAATAATAACTAATTAAAGTTCTAGGGACTAGGATAGACCTTCACAGGTTCACAAAGAGACAGCCTCAAAAATGTGAAAATATACAAGGATTACGTGGCAATTTTTACCATAATTTTGATAATAAGACAATAGATTCGGCCGCTTAACAATGCATCAAGCAACCCAAAACACATAAAACAAAAGCCGACATAATTGAAGAATTTATAATGGCACCAGATATACATACAGGTTCTCCTGTTCAAGTTTTTCAGCAATGGAAACTGCTTTGCGCTTTGACCATCCATTTTGCTGTGTACATCCTTCTGCCTGCTGAATTACATGTGCAAGGGACACCTTACTTCTAACAATGCTCTGACTATGACTTAGTTCCCCAAGTCTCCGTCTTTCTAAGGTAGATGCCAAAGTAGGTTTCCTATAAGCTGCAGCATCGCCCACCCTTAACCCTTTTCTGTTAGATTCCAAGTTATCAGCATGTTCATTATCCTTGGCGCCTCTTGGAGAAGCAGGTATTTCAACAATTTCACTCCCTGCTTCAAGAGATTCAAGTTGCAACAGCTGAGCTTGAGAGCTAACCCCAGCATCTCTATCTCTCAAAATCCTTTTGTTAATATCATCAAAACCTGTCCTATGTATCCTATTTCCAGAATTCGAATCTGGATCCCTGGAAGCTGGTAAAAGAATGGCCCCATGGAAGCCGGCTCTGGCATCTTTCTTCGCTTCACATCTAATTCCAATTGTCACAGGCGAACCAAGAACAGACTCAAATGCTTGTAAAATATGGCCCCTAAATTTCTCTGCCTTAGATTTGGTCAAAAGTGAACTGAACATCAACTGTACAGTTGGAGCTGAAAGAAAAGAACACTCAATTACAAGGAGAAGGAAACACCTATAAGTACAATAGTTGTATAGTCCGTTGGTAGTTCTAATTACCAAGGTTCAAATCCTGGTATCCTCAAGTACCCAAAAAAATAAAACATTGAGAAAACATTATTCCAGTAACCATCATGTCAAGTAAAATTTACCATACCATCTATAAATGTTGCTACTAGAGATGATACCAATAACAAGAAATCTTCGTAAATAGAGGGCCAAAAAAGACGAATAAATTTTGAGTCTAATTAATATGCAACACTGGGATGAGGATTATGAAGCTACCATCTAGATGAGAAAGTAACGCTTGAAAATCAGTTTTTCAGACATCTTATTCAGCCTTGGCTATGAACTTCATTAAATTCCATTAAAAAATGCCAATGGCCAACGCATTATGGCTTCAGGTTGCTAAATTTCTTGTACAAAGAAATTTAAATAAGTAGCTGGCAACAATTCTCATCTAAATCTATGTTCAAGCTGTATGATCAAGGCACGAAAAGATGAGCATGATGCACAGTAGGGTGTACCTGGACCAAAACTGACAGAGATCAGTTTTCCTTCTTGAAATAAAAACTCCTTTAGACCACTAACTTGAATCTTGTCAAGCACCTCCAACCAAATTTCTTCAATTCCCTTACAGTTTTTGACAAAATTCTGCCTCCCAGTAACCCTGGTCAAATCAGTAGAGACTCTGGATTTTCCAGCATGGAGATTTTCCAACCTAGCATTTTTTGAGAAGCCTCTAGAATTATTACACGGCTCAACAAGCTCACCTGTATCTCTTCCATCCACGTCACTTACAGGCACGGGGCTATGATGAGAACTAGTGCCAGCAGAAGAAAAAGGCAATATATACTGCTGATAAGGAGCAAGCTGAAGCAAAGCAGCAGTTAGCCATGTTAGTTTGTCATTTGACATCCTCAGTTGTTTTTCTGCCTCAGATAACGTTTTCAAAGCTTGGCGTAGTTTCTCCATATCTTCTTTCGACACTGGATTGCATAAATCTGTTCTATTAGTTTTGGAAGAAGGATAAATATTTAAAAAAAGAGTCAATCAGTATTTGTCAATTCATTTATTTGTTTGTTTGCTTTTCTACTTGGCTACAATCTAAGAGCCATAGAATTTCACAAGGCAAAAGTTTGTTGAGCCAAAAAAAGGATTGAACAGTCTAAAAGACGGTACAAATCTTTTCAAAAGATCATAGTAATAAACGAGCTACACCAAGTAAGATTCGCAAATATGAAACTTTACTGGGAGCATATGCTCAAGAGGAAATGGATTATTTAGCATTATTACACAGAATATAGCATTATTACACAGAATAATAAATTTTTTTCTTTAAAGACTCACATGGCTGTCGTCGAAAGAACTTCCTTCTATGCCTTTCTTTAGTGAAATCATAACTGCCAGCAAGAACATCAGTTATCACTGTAGCAAGCTGTGACATCAAAGCTAAAGGCTCCACACCAGTTTCCATTATCACCCTCAAACTCTTTACGGTGTTTACAGTGTCTGCAGATAATGCTAGATCAAGAAGATCCACCAGCTTTTCATCAGAGATAAGCCCAACCTGTGAATCAGATCCATAAAATTTAGAGCAATCATATATTGAAGTATCAGCTAATTACAATAAACATTTTGTTCTCTTTATTTTTCTCAACTTGGGGACAAAGGCATCACCCCTTTAACCGAGCTTGAAGTATTCCACAAAAATACCAAAAATAAAAAGACCAAATGCAGGAGCACCTTTGATTGTGCTCAATTCATAAATAAAGGGGGCAAAACTATATATTGCATCCCAAAAATATTCAGAAATAGACTGTCATGCTTTATCTTTCAAGATAGCTACACTTATCAAGGTGAACAAGATTGAATCAAGATTCATAATGTGAATCAAAATTCAAATTAAATAAGAAAAGAAGCCAAGCCCCTTTGTTTTTGGTATGCAAAATCACAAAGAAAAACGATGATATAGGGAATTTGAAGAGCATGTCTCAAAGCTCAAGTCAACAAAATAAAGAACAATCAAATTAGATCAAGTAAAAAAGTCTAGTAAAATTACTCCTTTTGAAAACTTGTTCTTTTAAACAACAAAAATAAAAATTACCAGGTATAGCAGTAGTGACAACACCTAGCAGAAAAATTCAACTGGAATATACAATGAACATAAAATTATTTGAAGCAATAGGGGAAGAAAAAGAGGGCGTTAGGGGGAAGGGACAGTTAGGAAACTCAACTCTTCACATATAATGCAAAGAACATAAACAGCATATATTTAGACGAGCACTATTTCAAAGACAAAAATATTCAGCAGTGCACGGTGATATCAATTATCACACTATAGTCTA
Organism: Adansonia rubrostipa; assembly: GCA_038381775.1. NCBI lineage: Eukaryota > Viridiplantae > Streptophyta > Magnoliopsida > Malvales > Malvaceae > Adansonia > Adansonia rubrostipa. Next base: position 5,500,407 of record JBBYHM010000004.1, on the reverse strand, counting down.
AAAAAACATACCAGTTCCTGAACCAGGAGAACAGAGATTTTTTGCCCAAGCAAACTCAGCTGCTCAAGTGTCATCTCTGCATCTCTCAGTGATCCATCTGATCGAGATGCAATCAGTTTGAGCGCATCTTTCTCAATTTCAATGTCCTCTCTGGATGCAATCCACTGCAAAGTATAAATGATATCTGCATCCTTCAGTTTGGGGAAAAAAAATTTCTGACACCTGGACACGATTATATGAGGCAGAATATCAAGGCTTGAACTGACAAGAATAAAAACCACACGCCTGGGTACTCGATCAATGACCTTTGATATGGCACTCCAACAATCAGGGGACAAAGTATCACAGTCATCAAATATAAAAACTCTGTACTGTGAAGGCAGTTGAGAGATGATCATATTATCAAGTAGATCCATAATACTCTCAAAGTCAAAATTACTGACAGGACCAACTTCCCTAATATTTCGACTCTTACCCATATCATGTGAAATACAAGAATTGCAAAAGCCACAAGGTTTGGGTTGTTCAAGTGACTGACAATTCAAAGCTCTGGCAAATATCCGGGCACATGAAGTTTTTCCTGTTCCATGAGGTCCATAAAAGACATATAGCAACCCGACCTTCCTTTTCATGACAGCATTAGAAAGGGCTTGTGATACCAAGTTTTGTCCGACAAGGTCTCTAAAAGTTCTTGGCATGTATTTTTGTGTTATATTCTGATGCCTGCCACGGAGGTTCGCACCTAACTTGCGTTGGTCACCAAATCTAGCTTCAGAAGCCAGGTCAGAATCAACATTGCGCTTCAATAAATTATTAGCAAATATACCTAGCTCCCCTGAATAGTCATTCACCCAACCAGCATTCTCTGAGCTGCCCAGAGATCCAGATGCCTCAATTAGAAGAGGTAGTGCCTCCGCCTTGGATTTTGAAGATGAGCTTGATGGACCAGATTCCACAGGCATTTCAGGAGCATTTCTTCCCCGGGAACCTGCCCCACCTTTCCTCAATCTAGAATCTGATAAACCACATGAAAAGCTCCTCCCTGCAATGTCAAGGAAAGTTTTACCCCTGTGATGAATTCTAGACCAATTAAAAGGAATGCCACACCCATTTCTAGGGGCCCTAGTGACATTTCGCTCATCATAGTCATTTTCTTCCCCTTCCATACCGTACTTAGGACACACTGAACCTTGAGCAAATGAATTAGAAGCCACAGACAACTCATTTTGACCTCCCACCTCTCTAGAGGAAGGAGCAGCCCGAGCTCTTCTTGCCCCTCTAAACTTGGGCCTTTTCACCCTGTTTAATCCACTTGAATAACCACGGATGGGGACTTGAGGTTCCCCACCAGTTTTCTCTGGTCTAATATGCCTTCCACAATGCTGGACATTTGAAGATGCTACATCATCACTATCCAGAGGTAGGTCATTCAACTGCTCAGACAGAGTCTTGATTTGAACGCCCTGTATTTGCTTCCCTTTTTGTTTCTTACTCTTTCCATCTTTCAGTCCGGAATTACCTGAGATAGCATCAGGAGGCAAATCATTACCATCTTGCCCCTCTACAGGCTCCTTATTTTCACACATAAGATCAGTTTTATTACTTCTCCGGCTAGATTCTTCTCTCCTAATTCTTCTACCATCTCTAGCTCCACTCTTGCTACTACGATCACTAATCATCAGTACTCCGTCATTGATCCCATTAGCTTCACCCAGGGCAACTTTTGACGTTGCAAAATTGGCTAAGGGTGGTGAGCTAACTGAAAGCCTCCTTCCATCCGTCTGCCTCTCAATGCCCACAGATCTTCTCCCCTCCCGAACGGCATCCTTATCGCCCTTCTTGAAAAGCAAATCAACAACAGAAGGTGAATGCCAAGAGGGAGGACTGGTAGAAGGGTCCCTGAGGGAGCGTGATCTTTGAAGGACTATTAGGTCCCTCATAAGCGACCTGTCTGCCAATATAGGGCTCTGCTTATGCATATGGTTCTTCAAGTGGATACAGTTAGTCAAATGAATGTGGTTGCGTAGATGATCACTAATGTCACCATTCGCATCCTTGAGTATCCTGTCTCCAACAACCCTGGTCATGATCAGAATCAGAGCATCAATGTGTTCGACTGCGGAATCTCTTTTGACTTAAAGAAACTTACCAAAATATATCGCATTTTCATTATTCTCACAAGCTCCAAATCTTTCCTTAATTATGGCTATTAAAAAGGCACCAAATTTTTTGCATCCCCATTAATTATTCAGTAACACAATACTTGAAGCCCTCGCTGACCTTTCCTCAAAAACAAAACATTCATTTTCAAGGGCCACAAAGACATTCGAAATGGCCGACCAACAAACTTGAAAAATTCGCATCAAGAACGACAAGCCCTTTAAGCTAGCCATCTTATAGTCAAAGGCATAGACCTACAAGTATAAACCAAAGTTAGTAACAGAAATACCTTAGAAAGCCAAGTAAGCAAACTTCTACATTCAAGCTTGAAAACCCGGAACTGCAAGCTAACTCCGCAAGGAAGCGAGAAAAGCTCTTTGCACCAAAAGTTTCCAACTTCAACGCATGAGATGAAAGGCACGAAAAACAGATTTTGAAACATGCAAAAACAAATCATAGAACCAAAAAAAAAAAAAAAAAGCCAAATGTAACGCAGTCTAGTTTCAAATTTGTAGCTTTAAATCCCTCAAAGTTGTAGCTTTTGAAAAGAAACTGGCAGCACAGTAAAAAAGAAAGCTGGAGACTAAAAAACCCATGATTTCAACGTCCGAAGAAAGAGAAATTAAGCAAAGAAGAAGAAAGAAAGAAAGAAAAAGAAGAGAAAAGAGGGTGTTTTTAACTGCATTCACCTGATAAATCCCAAAAAGCAAAATGAACCGTTCCCATCATTAAGAAAGAACCTCCCATAGATCTCTCGATCTCTCTCCCTCACTCGCTCACTCCCTTTCTAATCTCTCTCTCTCTCTCTTTTTTGTCTGCCACCAGACTTCACATGTTCTTTCAGAATCCTGGGTCTATCTTTCAACAGAAAACGATAGTCCCACCAAAAAAAAAAAAAGGAAAAAAAGGAGATAGAAACAGAGTTCCTTTTTCCTTTTCCTCAAGACAAAGGGAAAGAGATAAAGAGAGTACTTGAAACAAAGAATTTAAAGGAAGAGAGTCGTGAATGAAGTTCTTTTTAAGTGTTCCCTGTGTTACTTGCACAGCATATGCTTTTGGGGAGAGAAAGGGGTTCGGCCTTAGATCTGTGTTACAAACTGGCACAGAGAACACACACATCTCTTAAAACAGGACATGATGCCAAAAAAGCGGCGTGCCCCTTAGTTTCAGCCTGCAATTTCATTTTGTATTTTATATATTGTATAATAATATTTAATTTTAAAAGGAAAAAGATTTTGATTAGATTTGATTTTCTTTGCTCTCATCCCCGACAGAAAAGTATCTATGAAATTAGACTTACAATGATTTTTATTTCACAATAGATTATGACATTACATATTATTTTATTAATTTTATTTTTAAACTTTAAAATTTTAATAAAATAATTGTTCATAAAAATTAATTTTTTTAAAAAAATAATCCATACGTGGAACTTTCTAAAAACAAAAATGAAAATCATTAGGTAATTTGACTAAGCTAAATAATGTTAATCTTTTTCCCCCTCTCGAATGCGGCCATGTTATAAATTAGTAAGTCAAAGTATGCAATGTAGCTATTTGTCGGTCCAAAATGCTTTTTTTTTTCTTTTTTAACATTTAGCGTTCTTTTCTTTGTAATTTTTAAGCTAATTTTTTTTTTAAAAAAAAGAGCATGAAAGTTTTATTTTTATTGCGGGGGGAGGGGGGTGCTGTCGCCACCAATACATGCATACAAGAACTAAGAGCTTTGGAGAGTATACTGAGTTCAAAGATTTGATTAATCGTTTTGACTCGACATGTTTAATTTAATACAAATATTTAAAAAAATAATTTATTTTTATTTAAATTTAATTATAAAATATTTTAATAATAAATTTAAGATTTTGTATTTATTCGATTGAATTAATATTAATCTTAAACAAGTAAAATATTTTATTAATTAAACTTAATTTAATCTAACTGATCCAAGGATAGATGTATTATTGCTCAAATTGTAGACAATGTACCAAAAACCAAAATAGAGAATATTCAAAAGGTTTTTTTTTATTATTATTTGGGTTATATATATGTTTGGTATAATAAAATGTTCAAACAAATATTGTTCTTCCATGGAGGCATAATTATTTTGCTTTAACTTACACGTGTTTCCATGTCTTTTATAGTTGGTAAATTTATTATTATATATACATACATACTTTTGAACCAATCATAATGATAAACAGGTATGGCTGATATTTTAGGTTTGCAGACCACATTAAAATTTCCATGTCTTTTGTTTAATCAATCATGCTTCATCAACATACATTAAAAAAAAAAAAAAAGAATAGCCTTCTTCATTTATTTATGAACATACATAAATCATGGCAATAAGGTAAAGGTGAAACGCACAAAAAAAAAAAGGTTTTTATAAAGTGAAAATAAATTTGAAATGTAGACTAATAAGTGGATAAATATAAAACCATTATGGTAGTCTTTGATTGAAAAAAGAAAAATAGTGTTAATGAGTATTTTAAAAACATTTTTAAAGTTAGTCAATATAATTAACACCTAAAGAATATAGAACAAATTTCAAATAGAAAAAAGAAGAATTAAAATCTCAATCTTATAGTACTGTAAGGCAAGGTGGGGGGAGTTAGAAGCTGTACTTGGGTTGCTGGATTTGGCTTTCATTGTTAATTAATGCTCCATCAAGGACTAATTTGAAAATAATAGATATTCTAGTTCTAGTTCTAATTATTTTTTAGTCAAATTAGAATATAATAATGACTAATTAATAAGGTTTTCAACATTTGTTTTTTTTTTTCTTTGTCCAACGTATAATTAAATAAATAGACATCTTAAAATTAAAATTTAATACAATTGATTCCAACAATCATTTTTATAAAATAAACATATAATAAAATTAATATTTATAATTATTTTATTTATTCTCAAAATACAAATTCTTTTATAACAAATAATAATACCCTTAACTTAACCTAAAAGAAAAGAAAAATGTAAAGGAGCAAGGTTAAAAATTAAAAATGCAGACTTATAGCTCTGGGCGTGGGGGCCGGGGGCTCATAAATTGCAGCTGTCGTTGTAGTTCTATTATTATAATATTAATTAAAAGAGATATTTAAAAAAAAAAAAGGTCCCTCTCGCGGGTCCTTCCTTACTGGGTCCTTTTTAATGCCCGTTACGGTGAACAAGAAAAACTAAGATTTTGTATTAAATTTATTCCTCTTCAGCTACTACAAATCATATCAAAGATATCATATCAGCACCTTTTTTTATTATTATTATTTTTTTTTTTGTTTTGAGGGGGTCAAAGACGGACCAATGTTCAATATTTAGCTGGAACCAGAGATACAAGAGAATTTTGGAGTGTTGACGTTATGAAAATAAACTTGGATTTGGATGGGGTGAATCAGCAAAAGCGCAAAAGTCAGGCAAGTCTATTGGATTTCTGAACCAATGTTATTGCAGAGAAAGAGAGAGAGAGAGAGAGTAGTTTGTTGTTTGGCCTGTATCTGTAGGGAATTGAATTCATGCACGACAAGGACATTCCAAACGAAAATGTTGGGATGCTTCCAACACAAACCAAGCATTGAACTAAAACGGCCCATCTCTGCTCAGTACTCTTACAATGAACTTGCAGCATCCAAGGCCACCCCCCTCCTACGATAACTCACAGCTTACTCTTTGGTTTGCTTAAGCAAATCCATCTAATTTGATTATATATATTTTTATAATTTTTGGTTAGATTATGCCCTTTTGGACTTGAATCATTCTGGACTAGAACTCAAGACCAGCAGGATCCAAAAATGGAGTAAATCACAATGCTGAAGCCTCCGCCTACATTTATTCTTTATTTTGGATATAAAGTAAGTTAAACTTAAAAAAAATTATAAATATTAAAATTTAAATTTTATATTTATTAAATATTTTCTTTTAAAATAAATAGATGATTATTATTTTTTGGCGATGCCCATATGTCCTCCTTATTTTTAAGCTCATGGCACATGTGCGCACAGCAAACAAGCACTGAGAAAGGAATGGGTGGTATTCGAATATAATAAACAAATTATTGCAGATGGCAGCAGGCAAGGTCGGTCAATCCAGTTCCATGTGGATTTTTCTTTGGATTCTCAGAATGGAAAAGAAAAATAAACCAAGTCAAGACTGGACCCACACATGCATAAATTTTGTTGCCTAGTGCACCATTGGGGAAAGAATATGCATGTTGCGCCTCTCAGTCTCTAACTCAGAAAAGGTGTCATCCTTGTCATTAGCCTCTAAGATGCCTTCTCTGTTCACTCAACATGATAAAATATAGTACCGCATAGTTTAACTTACAGTAGTCAGATGCATTAACATTTTGAGTCTTAGGTAAAAGTTTTTTTTTTATAATATATCAAATATAAAATTTAATTTTAATATTAAATTATTATTTATTGTAATGTTTAGTGATACCAGTTACTTGCATAATTTTCAAATTTATACAATTGATAAAAAAATAATTTAAGAAAATTAATTACAATTGAATATCATAGTGAAAGAAATTAGAACTTTAAGCATATGAAAATTGGGTTGCAAATTACTCCAATTGGAAATGATTCCTATATCTCAAACTCAAAGCAAGGCTAAAACAATGTTGGATTAATATAATAAGTTCTGTTTGTCTTGATATTGGATATTGTTAGCTAAAAAGTTAAAAAAGATGGTTCCGACGTATATTTCTTTTCCTAATAATTAAGATTAAATACATAGTTAACAGTGTCCAAATCTTTGACCCCGAAACTCTTCCTTAGGATTTTGTTAAGATTAATCTAAAGACAATTTTTTAAAGTTATTATATATAATATTTTATTTCAATACATTAAAAATGATAAATAAAATTATTAAAAACTAAATTCAATATAATATTATTAAAAAAAATTAATTTTAAAAAGTGCCTTTAAGAACACTTGTTAGTAAAATTCTTTCACTTATCATGATTTATATTACAATTTATGTAATCAGTCCCCATAAAAACTAGCTAAGATTATTTAATTATTAACTTAAAAAATTTTAAATTTAATACATTATTTTTATTTAATATAAAAAAATAATTAAATATTTTTATAATTATAATTTGAATAAATGTCACTAGACACCCGTTAATATTTTCCCATGCATTATCATCCGGTGTAGGCTGACCTTGTTGAAGATTCCTCACTTTTATACATTTGATACATTTACAAAAGAGAAGGTGGAGTGGAGGGCATCATTTTTAGTCATTGGAAAAAGTTTCCTCATGTCTAGTTCCCAAGGGACAATATTCTTGCTATATGTTCCAATCCCTCCTTAATCATCTTTTTTCTTTTCCTAAACTTTTTGGGGCAATGCGATTTCTAATGTTAAGTTGAGTTAAACACTTTTTTCAAGGATTTTATTTGGTGATTAGTTGACTGCTCTCACATGCCAATCAACTACTTTGCGGCGATTTTGCGATCATTTAATTTGCCATCACCATGTCCATATGTAGGTAG
>JBBYHM010000004.1:5476673-5487152 GCA_038381775.1 Adansonia rubrostipa | reverse complement strand
AAAAAAAAACTGACGTAACCGATTGTAAAGAGAGCTTATAGGAATGGCTCTGGCAAGTAGCAAATTGGCAGTGTCTGAATCATATCATTATTATTAATTACTTTCCATGTGATTTCCTCATCCAACAAGTACCCAAAGATTGGCATTGTCTTTTGTCTTCCTTTAAAATCTTTCGCGACTCTCTTCTAATTTTCCCCAATATCTTATATTAAGTAACAAAAAAATCCCCTACATATTATTCAACCGGTGAGCCCTCCTATAAAATAATACTGTAAAGAAGGAAAATTGCAAGAAAAAAAGAATTTGCTTTTGGGCGATGAAAAGCCAATGGAAGACAGCAGGCAGTGAACTGATTCCATATATTAAATTAAACAGTCCAAATCTGAATGGTAGATTTTTTTTCTTATAATTTCTTTCTTTACAGTACACGAGGGTTGACGAGATATATACTTTTTAAATATAATATTTAAAAAAAATAAAATATAATATTAATATAAACAATAACATGTTACAACTAATTATGTTGCTATGTCTAGCTAGGCTTCCTTGTTCGGCTGGGGACCCAGCAAGAACATAGCTGACTGTCTGCTCAATACTGTTGCCACGGACTTGGTTAAGTTTCTACTCCATTTTTAGTCTTTTACAATTATATTTATTTTAATACATTTAATTTAAATGTGCTAATATAGTATATCCTGGAGTTTTCCTTTTCATTTTTATCTCTTTACAATTGACAAGTCAGTTCCCTTTTTTTTTTTTTTTTTTTTCTAAAGTATATATTGCAAGATTTGAATTAAATATTTTTAATTTAGTAAATGCTATGTACTGTCTCTGATATAATAAATACGATATTCAGACTCCTGATTCCTTGCCATGGTCATTGCAGTCCTGCAGTCAACCATTTCTGCCCAATGCCCTCAAAGCTCCTTGGCTCCATCACCCATTGATCTTTCTTGCACGCTGACCCTACAAGCAATCAACATCTTTTCTACTGTGTTACCCTAAATATTAAAAAATTTAAATTCAAATATTTAAAGAAGGGTTAATAGATAGAATTATTATTATATTATAAAAATATATTAAAATCTATTATTATATTTTATTGTAATTAATATTTATAATTATATTTTTGAATTAAATATAAATTTATCATTATAATTTAATTAAATGTTAAATATTAAATTTTGTCATTATATTTTTGTTTAATTAAATTTTGTTATTAAAATTTTATTTTTAATTAAATTTTATTATTTATCTTTGATTTTGTATAATTTTAAGATAAAATTTAATAATTTTTTAAAAAATATTTTATTTTAATAATTAAGGTTTAATTAATTAATTAATTAATTAAAGATGATAAAAAAGTTTTAGCTTTTTATAAAAAAAATTTTAAGTTCATTTTTTAATTTTTATTAATTAATTTATTTTATATCTTTTAAAATCAAATTTTAATGGTAAAATTCAATCAATGATTAAAATTTAATGATAAAATTCAATTAGTTAATAGTATAATGGTAAATTTGCTCTAATATCAAAATTAAAATAACAAATATCAATAAAAATAAAATATGATAATAAATTTTAATACCATAATAGAGTGGTAAATTTACTTTTTTTAATCCTTTAAAGAATTAATCTTGAGTTTTTTACTATCTTAAAGAGGAATAAGGCTTAACATTCTAAGTTATTCACTTCTTGTAGTACCCAAAAAAAAAAAATGATGTTCCATTGTTTTATAAGGTTGTCAGTTCTTAATGTCAAAGAATCCAAGAAGTGTTTAAATGGAATGTAAATGAAAATGATTACATTATGCAATGTTATTTTGGTGAAAAATGAAAACGAAATGAAAACTACAACTTCACTAATCCCCTGTTAACCATTAGGAGTGAAAGAAAGAACAATCTATGGCCCTGCCTTCTGCTGCTGCCTCTTCTTGTGCATCTTTTTCTTTATTTTCCGCCCTTTGAACCCTACTTTTTAACCTTTTTTTTTTCAAGCCTACCACCGTCCCTGGCCGGCTTCAATCTGATAGTCAAATTTGTTCTCTTTGTTGCTTTTTCAAACGTATCATATTCACTTTCTTTTGGAGGGGTCACAAATCACAATAACCCAAAATCTTTCTTCTCTTTTTTGATGCTCCGAGACACATTCACTCCCTCCAATCCCTTCTAATATAATCTCTGCCACAATGGAAACAATCAAACCCGAGTCAGCTTTCAACAGCGGCAACCATAAGAGCAGGCTAGCTAGAACCTTCCAAAGAGCCATCAACCTAAGAACTGCCACAAAAATCGCTTCAAGCAATGGGGTTGGAATCTGTTTTCTCACATCCCAACATAAATTCCCACAAGCTGATTCAACCCAAGATCATAAAACTTCTTCCAATGCACCAGGCAAACATGGGCATGGCGGCTCCAAGATTAAGCAAAAAGCAGTTTTGGAAGCTCTGCTTGCCAAGCTTTTTGCCAGTGTTACTTCTATCAAAGCTGCTTACGCTGAGCTACAAATGGCTCAACATCCTTACAACAGTGACGCTATTCAGGCTGCTGACCAAGCTGTCGTGGAACAACTCAGAGCTCTTTCAGAGCTGAAGCGCAAGTTCTTAAGGAACGAGCTTGATCTTTCACCTCAAGTTACTTTGATGCTTGCGGAGATTCAGGAACAGCAAAGCTTGATGCGAACTTTCGAGATCACAATCAGGAAGTTGGAATCCGAAGTTGAAGCAAAAGGTTCTGACATTGCTTCACTCCATAAGCAGCTTGAAGATGGCACTGCTTTTAACAAGTCCTTGGAGAAGAAACTAAATGCGAGTGGGCCTCTGTCAATGTTTGATAATATCCAGTTTACAACGTTGAATCCAAGTCACTTTGAGCAAGTTTTACACTGTACTTTGAGATCTGTTCGAAGTTTTGTGAGAATGATGATCAAGGAGATGGAGTTAGCAAAATGGGAACTTGATGCAGCTGCTAAAACCATTGAACCTGGAGCCATTTTTGCAAAACACAGCCACAAGTGCTTTGTATTTGAATCTTTTGCGTGTAAAACAATGCTAGAAGGCTTCGATTCCCCAAATTTTGGGCTCACGAAAGATTCTCCCTCGAAAAAACTCGTTCCTGAGCAGTATTTCAACAGATTCAAGAACCTCAAATCTGCTCACCCTACATCCTTTTTAGTTCAAAACCCAAACTCCTCTTTTGCTAAATTCACTAGAACCAAGTACCTCAACCTTGTCCATGCCAAAATGGAATGTTCATTTTTCGGAAACTTGAACCAAAGGAAGCTAGTTACCTCTGGTGGGTTCCCGGATACAGCTTTTTTTACGGCTTTTGCAGAGATGGCTAGGCGCTTTTGGCTCTTGCATTGCTTGGGGTTCTCAATGAATCAACAAGTTTCAGTCTTTCAGGTAGAGAAAGCTTGTAGATTCTCCGAGGTTTACATGGAAAATGTAAGTGAAGAATCACTTTTTTCTGATGAAAACAACGACGCAAATGTTGATGTTAGAGTCAGTTTCACGGTGGTTCCAGGGTTCAAGATTGGTAAAACTGTGATTCAAAGCCAAGTTTATTTGTCTCCGGTGGTTACTCCGGATGAGTTAATGTACGGTACTTCATTATTAGATGAAATATGTTGAGATGTTAGCCACGCTCGAACTGTTACACTCGCCGAAAGGGGAGCTAAGTGCTATTTTCAAGTGGGGGTTTGTGGGTTTAATTGTAGTTTCCACTTGAGAAGTGCAGTTATCTCCCATGGGCAAGACAAAGCGGAGCGTGGGGGGCGCGTGAAATTTAGTCTCCGAATTAGTTATGGCTAGCAGCAGCGGCTCCAACATCTGGACCTACAGCTCAAACTAGCTCAAAGGGAAATTCGAGTTGCAGCTATGGCCTTATGGGGCAGTAGGGTTTTTTTTTTTTTTTCTTCTTTTTAATATAAAATATTATGGAAGAAAAAAATTCCGTTAATATAATATATATATATATATAAATATATATATAGTGTAGTCGTACTAGTAGTGCAAGGCAATTTATGTAATGTTAATATGCCCAAAAAATCAATAAGAATTGCAAGTTGCATTTGGATATTTTTTAAAGGCTAATGACTGCTTTTGCTGTGATGCATGAACAATAGTACCATAGCATATAAGGAATCAAATCAGAATTTCATCTTATTTTGGTTATAATTTCAATGAAATCCATCAATAATGAAGTTCGAAGGAACACCCACCAAATGAAATTTGGTTCCATCGGCAAAAGGTAGACTCATTTAATTGAAGAAGAAAACAAAACGTTGTTAAGAATAAGATCCAAATGAATCCAGGATAAGCAAAAATTTTAACATTTCCAGAAAATCTTGTGAAGTCGCATAATTCTACCAAGAAGTTCAAAGATAGATTTTCAGCCATTCAGTCAGTTTCCAAATTGAATGTAAGCAATAGAAAAATCTAGCTGCACATATTCTATAAAAATTTACATATTCAATAAAGGAAAAGGATTGGATCCAATAGAAAGAAAGAAATTCACTCCAAAAAAAAAAAAATTAAAGGGGAAAAATGACATTTGAATTATGTTCAGTCAACAGGATGACTTTTAAACCAGCGTAGAGAGACCTGCTGCTAGTGTTTTACCACCACCAGAATAAGAACATCTTTTGTGAAACTAATGATATACTTTCATGGTTGTACTGCAATTGAATACACACCATCCATGTCACCCATGATATGACTGCACAAAGGAAAGCTTAGTATCATGCATGTGATGGTTAGCAGTTATTCGATGGATTCCACGCCTCCCTCCATGAACCAACAGGTCCTTGCAGCCCCGCTTCTTTAACCTTTCCCCTTCGAAGTTCATGCAAAAAAGAATTCTCCACATCTAAGTCTCCATGACCAAATGATTTGAAAGAAGCGCCCCAGAATCTCCTTTTTCAATAGACAACTTCCAAACCAAGCAGAAACCGAAATCTATCTTCATTACAAGTCAGGCATGGCATTCTTCCCAACTGGCCAAGTGGATAACACGCCCAAAATTTGATATAAAGCCATGGATGGAGGGTATTTCAAAGGGAGCCTTCTGATCCACTATCTGTGAAGGGTTCAGGGTCCGAAGCTTCTGCAAGAGCTTCGAGCATGTTTATGACCTCAGCTGGGTCATCCAAATAATACTTGGCTTTGCTAGGTTTCTGACCAACTGTGCAAGCAAAAACAGTTGTATTAGAGGAAAGGATGCCACTGGAAATTGCACTACCGATGATCTCAAACATCTCCTCATCAGATCTGTCGTCGCCAATGCAGAGAACAAAATCAGCCTGCCTTCCACTGTCGGCCAGGGTTGTGAAGATCTTTTCCGCGACCAGACCTTTACTGACTCCCTACGAGCAACAGGAAAAACTTGATTCAACACCATGCATTCATCCAATCAGCAATTCCAATGTCATTAGATCACAAATAGTCAATTAAGCTAATCCTCCAAAACTGACGGCATTATAATCAGGAGTGACACAAGAACAAAGTATAATTTCCTCTTATTCTAACACACTGCCATCAAAGCAACATGAAAAGGAACTAATTTACTTCCTAAGCTCCGGAGTAAGGCAAAGTAATCTATTACCTTTCCCATCAAAAGAGAAATTGAAAACCAATATTAAAGCTCATGTTTTCTTAAATCATTAGCATACTTCAAAATGCTAAAATCCCGAGAAGAGAAATGGATAGATCAATCAGCAACATTTCAAACCAGTTTCAATGTATTAACTAGATGAAAATGATCAGAAAATATAAGAGAAGACATTGCATCCATAAAGATAGACAATCGAAACCAAAGTTAAGCAAATACCTGTGGTTTCACTTCAACGATAAACTGGCCACTTTTCACAGCTACTGGTTCATTTGCTAATACACTCTCAAGATGATCCAACATCTCCTTTGCCTGGCTAGATCCAAAACCTGGGTCTGCATCTCGATGATGCCAGACCAAGGCACTCTCCTTGGTTTCAATAGAGGAGCCATCAGTGGCCTCTGTATACAATTTCATAACAGGTTCAGCTATTTGCATCCACCCAAATTCACTGTTCTGCCCATGAACTTCCCACTTGTCATTACCGGTCCACCTGAAATATCAACATCGAATTAAAGTATGAGAACCGGTTCAAGAAACACTAAATGGGAAGAAAAAGAGGGGAAAAGAAAAAAGAAAAGAAAAAGAAAACAGCATACCTCATGAAGTAACCATGTTCGGCTGCAATTCCTAGTTTCTTACATGGAGAAAACCACTTGCCTAAACTTTCTCTTCCTCTTCCACTTACAACAAAGACGGTATTCTTGATATCACCAGAGAGTGTGTTTATGATTGAGATAACCCCTGCACTTGGTGTCTTGTTATGTGATGTTTGAGGCATAACCGTTCCATCATAGTCCAATAGTATAGCCCTGTTTTTGGACCTTAGATATACAGATACAATGTGATCAATAGACAACTTTCTGAAGTTAGGATCAAGAGCTACAACTCTAAATCCAAAGCTCAAACCAATTCCCCAACAACGTCTTCTGAAATGGTCTTTACATGTCCTTTCCATATCTTGGAAGAAGCTTCGGGACCAATATGCCACATCATGTGAGATAACATACCTATAATGCTTCTCATGGCGCAACTGCTTCTCAGCTTCAGCCATAGAGATTGCCTCATTCATTGCCTCGGCGGTTGCTTCAATATTCCAAGGATTTACCCGAATTGCGCCACTGAGCGAAGGGGAGCAACCAATGAATTCTGAGACAACTAGCATGCTCTTCTTGGGCCTGCTTGACTCTGAGGAAGACTCTGATTCAGACACTCCCTGCCTGCACACAATGTACTCGTAAGGAGTAAGGTTCATTCCATCCCTCACAGCTGTGACTACAGCGCACTCGGCTACAGTGTAATATGCAACCTTTTCACTCAGGGATACCGGCTTATCAATGACCACGATTGGTTCATAACCAGGCTGACCAAATGTCTCATTGATTCTCTTGCAGCTTGCCTGTATTTCATCCTGTGTCTCCTCAAGATCTTTCCCTCTTCCCCTAGCAGGGTTTGTGATCTGTACCAGAACTGCTCTTCCCTGCCACTTTGGATGCTGTTTCAGCATCTGCTCCATTGCCAATAGCTTCAAGTTGATACCTTTAAAGACGTCCATGTCATCAACTCCAAGCAATACAGTCTTTCCTTCAAACTGTTGTTTAAGCTCTCCTACTCTCCACTCCTTATCTGCAAGTCTCAATACAGACTTCATCTGCCCCATGTGGATCCCAACAGGCATGATCTTTATCCCAATTGTCCTTCCATAGTAATCCAGTCCAATATAACCCCTCTTTGACTGATACTCTATACCTAACATTCGACTACAACAAGACAGAAAATGCCGAGCATAATCAAAAGTATGAAAACCAATGAGGTCTGAATTCAATAGGGCCTTTAGGATCTCTTCCCTCACGGGCAAGGTCCTATATATCTCAGATGAAGGGAATGGACTATGTAGAAAAAAACCCATTCTCAATCTGTTAAACCTTCTTCTCAAGAATGTAGGCAGCACCATCAAATGATAGTCATGGATCCAAACATAATCATCTTCTGGGTTTATAACCTCGATCACCCTTTGAGAGAAAATCTTATTTGCGGCAACATATGCCTCCCACAAAGACCTATCAAATCTGCCTCCATGATTGGCAGAAAATGGAAGCATATAATGGAAAAGTGGCCACAAATGCTGTTTACAGAAACCATGATAGAACTTTGCCAAAATGTCAGGTGGCAGAAATGCTGGGACACACTTAAATCTATCCAACAAAAGCTGTGAAACATCATCTTGTTCGTTAGGATCGACATCAACCTTCAAAGAGCCAACATACAAAAACTCCATTTCCTCAGGCAGACCATCTTTTAATTGTAAATACAATGAATCGTCATCCCAACTAAAACTCCACCCTTTATTATCAGGTCTACGCTTGGCTTTAACTGGGAGTTGATTAGCTACAATAATAATTCTGTCCTGGATAACCGAAGATGGTGCATCTGAGGTCACACTATTAGCCTGCTCATCATCAAGCTCTGAAATAACCCCAGGAACGGTCATTACCCGTGGCAACCGCTTCTTTTCACGAGTTTGACCCATTACCGGGAAATTACCAGACGCTAGATCTAAAAGATTGGTATATGATCTTGACATCATCTTTAAAGTCTTTTTTAGTTACTAACCTCAACAAGAATCAATCAGAAAGTACCCAAAACCATAAACGAGACCCCTCAAGATTTTTGTTTCACGTCCAAAAATACTCTTTTAATTTCGCATGATCTGCATTGGGTATCAACAAAGGCATCATCTTTACATGAAAAAGAAACAAGAATCACATAAAACAAAATAAAACCCACGAATAAATAAGATATAAAACAGAAAAACAAAAATAAGAATAACCAAATAAATATCATAACAGAATTCAATCAAAAGTAAACTAATACGAAAAAACTTTTTCAACCAGATGAATCCAAAATAATGGGAGTAAATTTAAAAAAAAAAAATGAAGCTTTGAAACTAACCTTACCCTTCAAAGCACAAAGTTTGTGTCTTCAATGGGAAACCTTTGGATCCAAATATGAAAATTCTTTTGGGGGGAGGAGTTTCTTTTTGTGAAGGAAGAAATCTAGGGTTTGCTTTGAGATTGTTTTGGTCCTCTCTTTTATCTCAAAGAGCCACATTTACAATCTCTTCTTTTCTTTCTCTGGAATAAAAATAAAAAATAAAAATAAACAAAGATTTGGAATATAAAAAAGGAAGAGGATAAGGTCGGCCAGTAGGCAACCCAGTAATGCCAGCTGGCGTTGTTGAGTTTTTCCAATCACGCGCTCTTCCTCTCGTCTCTAGAGGTGTAAGCTTACGTGGCAGTCAACGAACATCGCCATGTGTTTTGTTCATTGTACCCCATGGCCCCCACGCGTCATCTTCCAAAAAAAGGTGAAGACGGAATCACGTGTTCTATGGCTGGCCTAAACCCTTTACGCCTAACCGTTCTTTTCTTCAGCACGTATACGTGTCACTGAATCATTGAAAACTACTTGGATAACTCTGTGGTCCACCGCAGTACGTGAATATACCGGTGTGGGACGTTTCAACTTACACTGTTCACGACGTCGCCAAGTAATGCGGACGAAAGTTTTTTTGCGGATGAGGTAGAATACGTGATGACCTGGAAGTAGGTGATGTCACCGGTGAAGTCATAAGAATGACTTGGCAGACCGTGATTGGAGGAGCTGTTTTCTCGATTTACGCTGCGCTTGGTTTGTCTTTTGATTAAGAACTTGTGGTTGGGGGCCGGACACAAGTTTTTTCCTCTTTCCTTTTTTTTTAGGTGAAATGTCATTTTCACCCTTATAAATTTTGGCATGTAGTGTAGGGGATTGGAATGAGGGACAGAGGAATTGAATGGCATTAAAGGAAAATAATGGGGGAGGCTTAAAATTTTAGTGTAAGGTGTGACCAGACTCCAGAGAGGCTGGTTAGGATCAGACCAAATTGGTTGGCGTTTTATGTTGACTCATACGATGAGGCTGGTTGGGGTCAGACCAGATTTTTTTTTTTTTTTTGGGGTTGACTCATATGATGTCTTTTACCTAACTTTTCTTTGAAATATTTGAGGAATGGAGGGGGGAAAAAAGTAATGATAAATGGAAATCGTTTGTGTTGGACAAAATAAATTATGTGTTTGAACAAGGGGATGAGATGAGAAGAGAAGAGAAAGAGAGAATTCCAAAGTTCCAATTCAACCTTTAACTTTCCTGTCATCGCCAAATGAGGAAAATAGGATGTGGCCAGAAAAGAAAAAAGAAATAAAAAAGGGGAAATTGGAAAAGCATTCATCATCAAGAATTCAAAAAAACTTAAATATGGGAAATGATGATGAAAGACGCTGGGTTTAAGATAAGATGGCCAACCATTTGCTTAACATGCATCCACACTTGGTCTATCTCACTTTTTTTTTTTTCTTAATAATCAATGGAATTTGTTTTTATATATTAATAATATATTTTTAAAATTTTATAAACAAGATAAAAAAATCACATGTCTTAATTTTTTTTATTTTTATATATTTTAAAAATATATATTATTTTATTAATTTATTTGTGAGATCTACAAATTCCAGTAAGTATAAATGAAGATCATTTTCTCACATTCAATTGTCCATATCCTTTTAGAACAATAAATATTAATATATTTCTTATTTTGTTGAAAAAATTTTTTAGATGTTTTGACGAGGCTTGATCAAGTTTAGCTGATAAAATAACGTATAATACAATTCCAACTATACTGATTTTATTCATAATAATATATAAAGGCAGAAGCAATGAAAAAAAAAAGTCAAAGTAATTGTATTTTAAGAAAACCATGAAATTGGGGCAAAGCATGATTTAGAAGATTCGACAACTGAATTTTTATGATATATATTGTGTATATATAAAT
>JBBYHM010000004.1:5432884-5445877 GCA_038381775.1 Adansonia rubrostipa | reverse complement strand
AAATGGGGTGTTGAGACTTTGAGATGTACCCAACAAAATAAAATATAAAGTGAGTGTTTGACACGATCCTATTCCTAGTCACCTCATTTTACCATTCATAGTCAATTAATCTTTATCTATTTTTTCAAGAAAAAAAATGAAAATAAAATATGACTTATTAAACCATAAGATAAGATGACGTTTTTTCTACGGATAACAGAAAAATAAAAAAAATAAAAAAAAAAAGTGATATAAAAACAGAGGTTCCCCGAGGTTTTGGCTAAGGCAGTCGATGCCGCCCCAATCAGCTGACTAATTTTTGTTTATATCCATCTTTTTTTACATGCCATTTGGCGTTTGGCGAATTCTTAGTTCGATGCCTGCCGTTTAAACATTACGAGCAAGGTTCGAGAGCTGGTAAAGAAAAAATAAATAAATAAAATCATGTTGCAAACTGTTGAGCTATTTGTGGTTTATGGAAAATCCCCCCGAGGAACAAACTACACATATTTGTTTTTCCCCGAAGCAACACAATTTATGGCCAATGATTTCTTTTTTATAAAACAAAATCTTAATTTAAAATAAAAAATAATAATATAAATTAAATAAAGTACTATGGTTGCTAATAAGTTTCAGTTATATTTGAATTTTTTTTATTATTTTTATCTTTTTCGTCGGTATCAAGTAGGCTTGATTGAAAACGAAGTTTTATGGAGAAAAGTGAGGAGGGGTCACAACTTTTTGGTTCTATTAAGGGGTCATAATCTTGGGAACACTGGCCTCCAACTACTTTATGGCAAGGTGGACCCACAAATGACCCCTTCCAATGCAGAATTTGACCCAAAGTCATTCATCTCCGGACCATGAATCCTTTGCCAATATCCCCAAAATGATTAAATCCCCTGTCCACATGCGTACGCCTGTGGATCCTATAATCACCCATTAACAATTAGGATATTGTGTAGTCTGACGACACAGAAATGAAATGTATCCATCGGAATTCAAATTATAAATTTACCAAATATTTTTTTAAAAAGATGATTGTATGAATAGATGAATTTAAATAGTTTGAATTGTATGAATATATAACGCAGGTTTGGCTTGCAGGGGGGACTTTCTCTGAGAACAAGATGATGGGATTTGGCTACTTAAGCCATGCTTGCAGTTCGGCCTTCTTAAAATCACGGCTAAGGAATGCAATTCAGGCGGCTGATTATCTCCTGTTCGAGGGGCCTCTTGCATATGCACTCAGCAAAAGTTGCCAAGTGTGCATAATGGCCTATAGGCAAGTATCAGTTACATCCTCGTTTTTTCGACCCCATTTGCTCAACCTTCTGGCTATTGGCCATCAGCCATGAACTCGACCTTCCCTATACCCTCCCTAAGGGCATAAAAGTTTAGTCAATGTGGAAACCAGTTGAGTTGACTATGTCTTTGACAACTTTCTATTTTTTTTTTCCTTTTGAGTGTCGTACACTCCAATCAGTAAATTCCAAGAGGGTGTCTTGGTTATAAAATTGTTCTTTGGTTCCTAAAATTGGACTTGGATTTCGGAAAGAACATCTTTACAGATTGCTAACATTCCACTTGCTTTCTTTAAATTAGTTTATGTTTTTGGGGAATTGTTCATGAAGCAAGTAATCGTGGCCCGCTGGCTGCTGGGTTGATTGATAGTCTAAGAATGTCATTTTATTTGGTTTTTAACGGGGTCCAGTCAAACTGGTTAAGGTTCAACAACTAAACAAATGCAACCGACTCCAGTTGCATCAAATCAATCAGGCTTGGTAACCATGCTTTACTGTTATTCAAGTTTGCCAAATCTGATTTTCCACTCTGCAAAACTTACCACTCTGCAATTGGCCACAAATCTTTTTGATTGACTACAATTCTACAAAAGCAGAGGCCTTTCATATAATTACATTTAAAAAACTATAAAAACATAAAAATGGTTAAGACAGTACACTCCTAACATAGTCTACAGACACACAGGATTAAGACTTACTCTCCATATCCCACGTCGATTTTGGGACATTTCACTAACTTATATGAGAGTTCCTCAATCAAACTCTTAGCGTTTTAAGTGCAAAAATCATGTACAAATGGATGGGGAAGGGCAAATTATACTTTCTATTACCGAGGTCCAGAAAGCTCCATTGCTTCGATGATGAAGGAAGATTCTTCGTGAACGTCACTATAATTCCTAGAGAAGCTCCATGCCCTGGTCTCACCAAGGTTTGTTCTACCTTCTGATTCCTCCGATCCTGACTGCACAAGACCTTCCAGGACCTTCAACACTTCCGACATCTTTGGCCGAAGGTTTGGTTGTGATCGAGTACACTGCAGAGCTAGCTCTACCGTTTTTTCCAACTCTACTGCATCAAAACATCTCTTCAAATCCCTATCCACTAGCACTTCGAGCCTCTTCTCTTCATGCAATGTCCTAACCTGTATCAACCATATAATATCTTCAAATTAAAAAAGGATGAACAGTACAGAACAAAGGGTACGACAAGTTAGTTCTAACAAATTTTAAGTTGCAAAAAAGTGAACCAATAGATAAAGGCAAAAATAATATCATACACAAGATCGTTTAAGTTTATGCTGACTGTTCTTGTAAGAAAGCAGAACATCAAGGATGTTGAGTGATCTGGATTTTGTTAACATGAGAAGTTGGATCTTATCAAAAATGATAATGCTGGGGTAGGGCTAAGGAGCAGGGATAAATACTAAAACAAAAATGACCCAGCAGAATAACTGTGCAGCAAACATTTGTATGATTTATAATGTTTTGGCAGGCATCTAGAGCTTTATCTAAGTAAAGCACCGTGGCAGCAACAAAGATCCATATTAGACAGTCATTGATAATTCCTTACCCAGTCAAGAATCATTCCTTTTTGAACCTGTCCATTACCGGCATCTAATGTCTTTTGTCCCGTGACGAGTTCCAAGAGTAGTATCCCAAATCCAAAGACATCTGTTTTTTCGGAAGACTGTCCAGTTGAAAGATACTCCGGGGCAATGTGTCCTACAGTCCCCCGCACAGCAGTAGTAACATGTGAATCCTGTTTATCTAAGAGCTTAGCAAGACCGAAATCCCCTACCACAGCTTCAAAACTTTCATCAAGCAAAATATTAGCAGCTTTTACATCCCTGTGAATAATTTTTGGGTTACATTGCTCATGTAAATATAGAAGTCCACGGGCAGCTCCAAGGGCAATATGCATTCGTCTATTCCAATTCAGAGAAGGCTTTTCATGACAAGCATCTGTTAAAGATACATCAAATTATAAGGTAATAGCAAGGCCAAGAGAAGGGCAAAACATAAAAATCTATAAGTGAATCATAAGATAGATGAATAGTTTATGACTATGAGTTTCGTTAGTTGCAAACTGGTGTAAACTCAAATTTTAGATGTGCAGCCTGAAAAAAGGAAATGCCAGCATGAGACCACAAATTAACATAAGCTCTATTCATTTAATAAATCAAAGAAAGAACAAGAGAAAGAAGAATGGCCTGATGATTATGGTAGCACAAGAAATCAGCAAAAAGAAACAAACCTCTTAAGCGATCAGCAACACTCCCATTTGGCATATAAGGATAAACAAGCAACCTCTCATCAGGTGTCATGCAGAAGCCATACAAACGTAAGAGGTTACGGTGAAGAGCTAAACCAATCATCTCTACTTCAGTTTGAAATTGAACTTCTCCTGTGAAATTTGGATCTTTTAGCCTCTTAACCGCCACCACTGCCCTATTTGTAAGACATCCTTTATAAACAACGCCATACCCTCCTTGCCCTAGAATGTTTTTGGGATTAAAATTGCCCGTAGCAATTTGTAGTTCACGAAAGGAGAACCTCTTTAGATGACCAATTTCAAAATCATAATCTTGCTGCACTGCAATTCAAATTTTACAAAAATTCTCAAATTCCAATGATTACATAAATTCAGAGCTAAAAAAGCGTATATTGTGAATTTGGGAGTACCATATGACATTAGCAAAATTCGAGACCTGTACCAATGCACCCAACAAATAAGCAGCATCACAGAAACCACAAATGTGGAACTGATTCCTATGGCAACAGAAAGCACCCAATGATGGTATCCACTGACTCTAGGAGATGAAACTGAGCCTGCCACTAAATGATTGAACATGTTACATTTGGTCATTAAAGAGCATCATAGCAAAAGCACTTTAATAGATATTTCAACGACATACCATTTAATGGTTTTGAAACGTCTGTGCAAATTTGTTCAGATGATGAAGTGCAAAGAAAGTTGTTACCTATAATACTACACAAAAAAAGGAATTTGGAGCTTGAAGCGAATCAAAATGATATATCAGCAAGATTGTTCTGAACAGGAAAGAGAATATTCAAGCTTACGCTTATTAATGTAGAATAAAATCTCTTTTTTCAGCAAAGAAGCTCACCTATAACCTTTTGCTAGTATTTTTGGAGTAGGACCACTGAGATTGTTAAATGATAAGTCCCTGCACAAATTTGTTGAAGTTAATAGAAATCATCACTTCGAGGCAGTCTGAACTAGAAATATGGTGACATGATGGGACATGTACAAGAATGAAAGACCAGTGAGATTTGCAATGAGTCTAGGAATCGATCCAGATAAATTGTTCTTGCTAAGTCGCCTGAAAAAGCCATGGCAAAGATTTAGAAGATAAATATTCAGAAAACACACACAAATATACAACAGCAAATGTTATAAAAATGCACTGAAGAAATGTCAGACCACACTCACAGGTAATTTAGATGAGTTAGTGAGCCCAAAGAATTTGGAATTGCTCCAACAAATTGGTTACCAGAAAGATCCAGAGTTTGAAGCTCGGAGAGCATCCCAATCTCATCTGGGATGGGACCTGACAACTGATTGTTTTGCAACAACCTACAAAAACAGAAATATGAAGCATCACAATGAATGTGAAAAAGGATTCACAAGATTTTTCATTTTTTGGGAACAACTACATAGAAGGTCCCTTCGATAATCATAAGATGGAGATGAATATAAGCTCATAAATTTGGGATGAATTTAAGAGAATAAGACTAAAACTAAGTTCTGAGAACCAGCTCTAGCATCTCTTCTAGCAAGAATATGTCCCTAAATGCACTATAATGCACATTTTGCAAAAGCAAATCAACTTCTAAAAGACTAAAACTACACTATCTTAAAAAGGAACCTACTTTCTCATCGATAATGTGTTACCAGATGTATAAGCTAACAAAATATAAAATAACCCATAAAAGTAATATCTCGGGGCAATCCTAATCACTAATAAAACATCAGTTTCACACAAAATAGTGTTGGCCATACAACAATTAATTGGTTCATATACTGAAAGAATTAGCAGTGCAATTACAAAAAAGAATTAGATAAGGAGAGTAGACTCACATTGTCCTTAGGTGACTCAAATTTCCAATGCTGGGTGAAAGCATTCCTGATAACCCTGTGCTGGTCATTTCCCTATCAACAACAATATTCAAAATCCAAACTCTCATTTTACCTTTTTTTTTTCAATCAAAATATTAACAATTCAAAAAGAAATCATTAAAAAAAAAGTTTACGCAAAGCAGAGAAGGAGCACAGTTGAGTTCCTTACAGTGAGATAACGAAACCTTCAGCAGAACAAGCCACCATGTTCCAAGTACAAGGATCAACCGAGTTAATATCCCAGCCGTCCATAACATGCCTATCATCTTTCATCTCTCTCTTCACCGACATCAAAGCAGCCACTGTTATTTGAATACCACCCAAAATTAATAACCAAAATAAATAACACTGAAGATTTCAACGGCAATCAATGGGTAGGGTTCTTTTTTCCTTTTTCATTCATTCTTAAGATAAGAAATTAAGAACCCACAAAACCAACCTTCATAGTTAACTCCTTTTGGAGAGAGGAGATTGTCACCAGCTGAAACTGAATGGACCCAACAAAACCAACGAAAAAGGAACAAAACCATCCACATTACGTGATGCTCCATTGGAAGTTAAAAAAGGGCAATGACAGAAAGAGCAGGAGCCAATCAGCCAAAGTTAAAAACGAAAGCTTTTAATTCTTTTTCAGTAAGGTTTTGACTTAGGGAATCAAAGCAAGGGCCAAAATCTACTGACAGAAAAAGAAGATGAAGACTGGATTCAGCTAAAGTTCGTTTTTTTTTTCATTTTTCTTTTATTGAATTAAATTGCTTGCAGCAGCGTTACCTTTAGATTCTCCTTTTTTGCAGTCTTGGCTAAATAGATAAAAAATACTACGGGCATTAAAAATGGAAAAGAAAAGACTATATATTATAAACATATATTTGAGTTAATTGTGTAACTCGTGAGAGGGACCGGGAGGACAATGGCTTTTGAAATCGAGCAGGTCCTCGAGATATGTGAAATCGACAGAGATTGTCGCCTTGTCTTTTTGATTTGAAGTGTATATTGGTATGGATACGACGTTTGGATTTGTCTGATTTGCGTGAGTTTTTGGCCGCTCAGATATTACGTTTGATCGCTGATCAGAATCGGACGGTTCATACGTGGCTGAAATGTTTTATTAGTGTATACAAAAACATACAAACACAATTTCTTACTCACAAGTACATGTAAACCGCGGTCGACGCTGGCGCCAAATTTCATGTTGCGGGGGAGTTCTGCAACAACACAGTGATCCTATGCTCAAACGGCATCGTTTCGTTCCCCTTGAGAGGGTGAGTGAGAATGCTCACTCTTCAAATCTCACCCATTACTCTTATCAAGAGCTTGAATCCGAAATCTGGGTACCGAAATCTCAAAACCGCTGAAAGTCAGCTTAACATCATGTTGCCGTGGTAATAAACAATAAAACAAAAACAATTAAACATTTTATCTGTTATAAAATAAATTTTAGTTTTAATTTAATTAATTAATATAATTATCTTAAAAAAAAGATAAAAATTGTAATAAATGAGATTTGAAAAAAATAGATGTGAAAGAGAGAAAGTGGAGGAAAAGAGGGGAATAAAATGTTGAAAGGTGGGGGAGTGGGATGGGCAAAAGGGCCTCCAATCAAATGAATTGCAGTTAGGAAACATTGAAACAGGGGGCCAGCTCAGTGTCTTTTGACGACCGAAAAGAAAAAAAAAACGTAATTACTAACGCATGGGTGGGACCTTTGGGCTAAGGCTAAAAACTAAAGGCATCTACTTTTTGACAAAAACAAGAAAAATATAATCATTAATCATGCACCAAAATACATCATTACATCTTTTCTACTATGTCTTATATTGACAATCCAACCACGTCCCAACAAAACACAAAACGGCACCGAGGGCATCAGATTTAGATATCTTTTCTACCGTTTTTTTTTTATTGCCTTTGGCTGAGTTACACCAATGGCCAACGCGTCCCAACTAGTCCATCAAGGCAGCTTTTGTCGGGAACTATAATGGGTCCTGCCATCAAAGGATGAACTTCAGCTTTGCTTTATGGCTTGCTTGAGATTGTTGGAACAGAACGAGAACTTGATTGCTACGAGCAAATAAACAAAAGCAGCAGTCGTAGGTAGCAGTTATAGAAAGAGAGTAGTAACATTACATTGCACAAACAATAAAAATAACAATAATTGTCTGCAATTTGAAGTCAGCCACCACAAACCACCGCAATAACTATAAAAAGAAAAAAGAACAAATGTGCATAACCAAACCCAAAAACCAACTTCGGGCCATTCTATCAGAGACCTTCTTGCTAACAACAAATACACCTCTCATCTTTTCCTCCACTAACAGCTTTTCTGGCCTGTCCACCTTACCTTAGTACATGTACATAACAAAAAAGGCATTTTGCCAGAAGTGAACTCAATAGAATAAAGAAGCAAGAAAGGCAGAATTCAAGTAGAAAGATCAAGAGAAAGCAGCCATCCAGCTGCCAGAGACTCTATGCATCGTGGAAGAGAAGAAAATGATGCCGGACAAGTCTCAATCAATGGTGGTTATCCAAAGATAGTACTAGTACTTCCTCTGTGTCATGCATCAACTAGGAGATATCAAATCTTTTTATCACTTTTAAGGTATTATGTCCCAGCTGGATGCATGAAATGTTGTAGCCCTATTTGCCGTTTCACATGATCTGGAATCAACTTATCAATAAGCTCCGGTGAAGCCCCAGATAACTGCAACCCAAAGAATGCAAATTACTAACAAAACATTGGCTAGAACAAGAAACAAAATTCTACTTAGAAAATTATCCCATACAAAATATTTAATGAAGATATATCTATGCATGAATGGAAAGCACATGGGAATGAAGTTTAGGTCAGAAACATACTTCTTGTTTGAAGTTAAAAAGTGGCGGTAAAGGTCGCCCATTTGGTAGGCGAGCATTAGGTTCTCGAAGCTCATCAAAGAAGGGATGTGCACATGCTTCAAGCTGTCATACAACGAGCAGAAAATGGATGCGCCAAATGAATAATTGAAGACCAGTACATATTTTCCAAGTCTAAATAGAAATATCACACATCAAAAGAGGGAGACACTAGCAACTCACTGCTGTACAGCGAAGACTTGGTGAGTATTGCAGCAGTCGTGAAGCAAGATCAATTGCTTCAGGGGGCATCCTTTTGTGAAAAACCTAAATATATAAAAGAGTCAATTTAAAAGCAATTGACTGCTACATTCATTTTATAACAACAATGCCGTAAATTACTCAAAATCAACCAGATATTTCAGCCCTTCGATGCCTTGACTATGAACCATTAAAACTTGTATAAATATTTAAGAAAAAAAATCAGCATATAATTCATGACCAAAATATCCAGAAGGCGTTCTAAGAATATGATTCAGCACCAATCATTTCAGTACCAAATTTATAAACCTGTAAAAGGATAATAAAAGGCAAACCTTATGCCATGGATGCGCTTTAATCTGTGGAAACCTAAAATCCGTGTAATTGGGATTCATGCAGCGAATTTCTTCCCTAGTGGGTGTACCTAGGACCTGTAGGAAAAGAAGTAAGAAGCGGCCTCATGATACAAAGGAATGCATAACTTCAAGCTCACTAAGCAAATCATACCTTGATAATCTCTACAAGCTGGTCCACAGCATTCTCTCCCGGAAACAATGGCTACACAAGGAAAAAAAATAGGTATCCATGAGCACAAACTGTTATTGCTAGAAATTTTCAGAAATATAAAAATCAGAAAAAAGAAAAGAAGGCAAATGCTAACCTGGCCCAGCAAAAGTTCAGCAAGAACACAACCAGCTGACCAGATATCAATTGAGGTTGTGTATTCCGTAGCACCAAAGATAAGCTCTGGTGCCCGATAGAAACGCGAACATATGTATGAAATGTTAGCTTCACCTTTGACCTGATCACAAGTAGATTAATAGTAAGTATGACCTGATCAGAAGAAAACTAATAGTAAGTATGAAATTATATACGGAGAAAAAGACAAGCCCAAGAGGATCATGAACCTATTAGTACTACTCTTAGATCTAATTGAACTGCAAGGCATTACAGACAGTGTTTTTCGATAAAAAATCCCACCCCCACCATCCTTTTCTTCTTCAGCTCTTCATCCCTAAAGAGAGGCCCCAAAAGACAGCTAAATAAAAGTGGCGGAGTAACAAGGGAAAGTTGCCGGTTTCAAAAGTACCAAGCTGGAAAAGATCCAACGTCAGTTAAAATTCCAAGCTTATAAAGTATTTATGATGATATAAAAGGCCAAAAGTTAAACAAGTTTTATCAGTTTGCACAATCAACATTGAAGAGTCATTAAATTGTGTTATTACGATGCTGATTTTCAAAATGAATACACGATAATACCTTGCACCCTTGACAAATAGCAGATGATATCACATGAAGTCAATCCTTTTAGAACTTATAACTAGAACCAAACATTCACATAAAACAGAGCTAAAATCCTATCATAGTTTTTGAAATTTACAGACCCAAAAACAATGCTTCACTTGGAGCAAAACTAATAGTTCTACTAAAATGTCGGTCACAAATTAGAAAGGAAGAGCACTTCTAAAAATGAGTATAGAACGAGTCAACTTACAAGCACTTTTGCGCTTCCAAAATCACAAATCTTGACCTGGTGAGTCAGAGGATCAACCTGTAGAAAGCCAACAATTACCTCAAAAATATTGTCAAAACATTCTACAAAAGTCGTCAGTAAAAGAAGCATACCAAAAGATTTTGAGGCTTCAAATCTCTATGGCAAACTCCAACAACACTGTGGAGGTATGCAAGCCCCCTGAATATCTGTAAAACTTCCTCTAATTAGCGGAAAGAGAAAAGATTACGCAAGAAATCAAGCATGGAAAAGAATACTATACCCACCTGGTACGTATAAAGTTTCACATAGATAAGTGGCTTTCTCTGATTTGCACTGCTGTAATGTTTCAAAACGCTATACATGCTCTCCGGTACATATTCCATAACCAAGTTAAGGAAGAGCTCATTTTTAGCTGTTGTGGAAAAGAAACAATGCTTCAAGGAAATCACATTCGGATGATCCAGCACACGCATCAATTGCAGTTCACGATTCTTGTATCTTCTATCCTGCAAAACCTTCTTTATAGCCACGGTCTCTCCTGTTTCCAAGCATTTTGCCTTAAAAGAGAAGATGCATCAGCATGAGAAATATCAACAGAGTAAAATTGGCTACATTCTGGCTATGTCTCAGTACCTGGAAAACAATCCCGAATGATCCAGTCCCCACTACACGCTCTGCCATATAACTGATGGTCTACAATAATCAAAACATCAAAAACATTAATCTCCAAGTAAAAGAAGCTGGTTATCACTCCTAATGTTGATCTTAACCGCATATTTGTTTATAGTTTAAAGCAGAATTTGAACAGATATGAAATCGTAAAACCCAAGAAGACATACCTGTTTAGGTTCTCCATTTTTGCCTCCAATGGTAGTGGAAATGATGTGACCGGTGACAGGATCGTTCCCATCCACAACAGAGGCAGACATTTCCTGGTAAATAAGAAAGAAAAAAAGAGAAGTGAGACTTTGAAGAAGCACAAAAATTGGAGATCCAAGAGAACCATCCTTTCCCTCAAGGAAACTTAAATCAAGTTCAAAACCCGTTAAATAATTTAAGCCACACCGTTCAATCAAGAAAATTCACCTCCTAAGAGAGAATCCACCGCCTAAGAGAGGGGGGCAACCATTTGGTTTGGGCTAAGCCAGGTTTTTCAGATGAATTTCAGAACCAACAAAGAAGAGAAAGCTAATAATAATCATTTAAAAAATTTAACCAAAATTAAACAAAAAAAATAGAACATTAACTTCCGAATTCCGATATCAGGAAAAATTTTAAAATAACTAAAATGATTACCTTATCGTCAGCCATGACGAGCACCCGAGAAAAAAAAAAGATCTAATTGGAGAAAGTGTAACGATGGATCATGGTATGGCGATAGAAGAAACAAAGGGGAAGACGATGAACAAGAAGAAGAAGAAGATGATAAATTAGAAGAGAAGATGAGGACCCAAGGGAGAGACAGCAAACTAATGCCCCATGTGATTCCACCTCCTTCTCCCTTTTCCCCCTTTCTTTTTTAGTTTTTTTTTTTTTTCCTCTTCCTCTTTTTTCCCCTCTTTCTTTCTTTCTTTTTTTTTTTTTTTAAATGTTTTTTCCTTTCTTTTCTTCTCAGTCTTCCCTCTCTTTGCTCTTTCCTTTCCGTTCTCTTCTCTCCGCTCCTCCTTTAGTTTCTGAACTTCCCAAATGGACTGATCCAGCCTGCCCACGTAAGTTTGTTTTGAATTAAATTTAAATAAAAAAATTTTAATTATTATTTATTTATAAAAGTTTTATTTAAATTTAAATATAAAAATTTAAATTATTAATAATAATTTCATATTTTAATTTTTTTAAATAATAAAATAAATTATTAAATAAATTTAATTAATTTAATTTAAATAAAATTTCATCAATTATATTTTAACTCTTAAATATATTTTTTTTATAATTAAAATTATCAAAATATGATACAATAACCAGATTAAAAATTCAGTACACTACAATCCGACATATTCTGTTTCTAATCTAATTTCCGAGGCAATTTTTGGATAAGTAGATAAATTATTCGCCGAGGTTTTCTGACCATTAAGGTTGCTTAACGTCCCGTTATTCGTCCCATTTGTTATGTTTCGTCACCAATAAACAGATTTTATTTTTCTTTTTTTCTTTTTGAAGTTGGGAAAGATGGGTTTAATCTTATCTTTTTGAGACATATTACATTTCATGAATGATGAAAAACTCGTCAAAATATTGGTCGGTCATTGATGTTCTTTCTTTTATAATTTTATATAGGATCTAATCAACGGATATCTATATTTTTTATAAAATAATTAACATTAATTAATTACTTTAATAAAAATTTAAAATTATAATATAATAATTACCCTTTCTATACATTTACCTTTTATTTATTATGGATTAATGGGTTTGAGAGTGCAATAAATAATAAAAAAATAAAGTATTAAAAAATATTGGTTTAATAATTTTTATAATTTTATTTAATAATGATAAACGGTTCATCTCGTCATAATTTTCTTTTAATTTTTTAAACTTTTGTCACTCAATTTGATAAGGATAGAGAATTTCTTGCCGTCTCAATTGTGCTACCAGAAGCTCAATTCAAACTAGTAAAAGCAATGTCTCATTACATAATATAGATTTCAAATATTCATGATCTGAATGTTAATAAAGCGAATTACTTATCTTTTGGTCCATTAGTGAATTATCTCTCAAAAGATATTCTACTAAAAATATTTTTATTATATCTTTTACTCATATTCCCCATTTTAAAGTTAAATGCTAACTATTTTTTAACCAAGTAATTTTCAAAATCGATTTGGCATTTATAACAATTGTAAATCGATGATAATTTTCAAAAAAAAAAAAAGAAATAGGATAAAATAACTGTTAATATGTTGGAGATGGATGACGACATCAGACAATGGTTTTCAAAGGTTGCTATCATGCATTCTGTTTTGGGGAAGAAATCTAAGGTTATGA
>JBBYHM010000004.1:5399019-5410189 GCA_038381775.1 Adansonia rubrostipa | reverse complement strand
ATTTGGTTCTCTTTTGCGTAGTTACAAGTAGTATTGAAAATGTAGTCCTTGGTGGCTGGTGCTTTATAGCCTCCCTTACTGGCAAAAACATTTCTTTGCAATCAACCAGGATCCTGTTCTTACTAATACTGACTTTATTTATATAGTAACATCTTTCTGGAGAATATAAAACAAAGTAATTATGTCTACCGATTAAATTACGATTTAATAATTTTTATATTTTTATTTAAAAAATTTTAAATTATTATTTATAAATTAATAAAAATTAAAAAATTTATTTATATTTATATAATTTTATAATTAAATTTAATAAAAATATTTATTATTATTAAATAATAATTTTAATTTAATTCATTCGAATTATAAAAATTTATGTTCAATGCAACGCTGCTTAAAGCAGCGCATATATGTAATTAACTCTTTTTGTAACTTTCTTTTTCTTGAGTCCTAACCAAAGTCTTTAAGTTGCCAAACTCTCTATTTTGTTTGGTACATAGCTATTTTTACAGGCTGTATAATATATATATATATATATAAGATTATATAACTTCAAAGATTCAACACAAAGACTATTTTTACAAGTTTTATATAATATATAGATTACATATAACTTCAAAGATTCAATGCGAAGTGTTAGATGGAAAAGGACAATAAGGATAAAAAACTGAGGGGAAAAAAGTTACTAATAGAATGCTCCCCATTAAATTTCCTCCTTTCTGTCATATGGTATGAGGACCTTCTGCTTAATGCATTTCTACAACTTAGATATACCATTAAACCCCAGAATAATGGTTGAAAACTTTACTGTTTCCTTTCCTTAATATTTTTTTTAACATTTTTTGGGTAGTTACTTTATAAAAAGAAGATTTGTTTCAAGTAGCATGGGGAATTTTATGCACTTATGTATTCTTACTTTCCTCTAAGTTAATCTCTCTTTAACTTGCCCCAATGTGCAAGCCTTTGGCATTGAGTTGAATATAAAGAATTTGAAGAGTATATTTTGCATTAATGGACCAGCAAAGCTTATGAATGAAATCAACTGAAAATGTCCTGTAATTTCTGTTACTTACTACTAATTTTCTTCAAAAAGTGGGAAATTGAGATGATGGTGAAGCAGAAAAAGCAGTACAAAAAGGGATTGCAATTGGAGAGGTAGGTGGTTACTAGGTTTTTTTTTTTTAAAAAAATAATAATATCAAGGTGTCAACGAAAGGGTCTCCCCACCTAAATGTATAGTAACTAATTAGGCAGCAGATGCGAGGAATAAGAAATGTTGTTTTCATCTGGAGGGTTTCAAGTCAGGAACTTTTTCATCGGAAAAGTCTTTTCTTATTGATTTGAGAAAAAGAAAAATTCCCATGCCCTGGATTGGATGGATATATATATATATATGTATTGAAAATAAATTCAAGTTAAATATTCTAGCTACTACCATTTGAATTTCATCAAATGATTCAGACAGAAATATTAATGTTTTATCAGCTTGCAATGAATTTTGGCCTATTTATTTCATTGGGCCATAATTGAGAGTACATTTAGATTAGATCTTAATCAACTTCAAATTTTACAACTAATAGAAATGCTTTCTTCCAATATGAATAGTCCATGTATCAGCAGCTGATCTCTGCCATTAATTAATTGCAAGTAAAACCATTGATGCCCCTAGACAAGAGGCTGGTAAAGAGAGATATATATATATATATATAATATCTATATCTACCTATATATATAGATATACGCCAAAATATTTTTTTTTTTAAAAAAAGGAATGATGTTCGTTTATGTCCTTATCTATTTCCCTTCTGCTCCAAAGGCAGAAGTCAAGTGCTTCTTTTTGCATCAACTGCTTTATTAACTTTTAAAATAGATTAACCT
This sequence comes from Adansonia rubrostipa, assembly GCA_038381775.1. NCBI lineage: Eukaryota > Viridiplantae > Streptophyta > Magnoliopsida > Malvales > Malvaceae > Adansonia > Adansonia rubrostipa. The sequence goes on along the minus strand of JBBYHM010000004.1, from coordinate 5,408,314 downwards.
GAGAGTTATTCCAGTTAGTTTATACAGTTAATAATATTTAATAAATTTAAATTTTAATATTTATATTTTTTTTGAAGTTGCAATTTCCTTTGCTGAAAAATACATTTAAAATAGATCTTATTTAGATGAGGATCTCATTGTTTTTATTGCCTTTAAATTTGCGATGTAGCAGTATATCAGACTATCTTAAATTGGAACTCTAGTGTGAAACGCACAGAAGTTACAAGATGACACTTGTTTCTGGACAAATAAGGTGGTCTGGGGAAAATACCCTTTTTTCTCTTTTCCATACTGCATTAATTTGCATTCCCTTCTTGCAGACGAGAAATGATGCTTCACATATAAACATGTCTAAAGCTAAAGTTAGGTTATTGGTACAATCTTCAGTCTAATCTCAAAATAATGTACTTTTACCTCGGAGTCTAATAGTAACTAGCTATATAAATGATTTCATTTAGACATTATAAAGAAAAAAATAAAAAATCTTGATGATTGGTTACTCTCTCATGACTATTTTGAGGTAATGTCAAATCTAATTTGTTCCAACTACTCATATGAACATGACTACTATGATATATATTAGTCTTTGGCCATGACAATGGGCTAATGATTGTTTAGTAAACTCTTCAAAAGGATACAACCGCACTGATATGTGCACTTTATTGACCTCTTTAATAATCATTTTCGTGCTTTTGATGATTCAAATTGCGTGAAACATGCCGAATGGTTCTTATATAAATGATCCTTTTGGGACCATCTAAGCCAGTAAAGTCGTATCTACCCAATTGATTAAGGTTATTATTTAATATAACCTCTTTTATAAACCTTCTTACACAAAAAATTTCTGTGCCAAGCTGCTTTATAAAGACACTGGTAATCCGTCTTGTAACCAGTAAAGGTTCGGTTGGCTGAGGCTAGTGCACCTCTCCAACGTACTGGATGGAACCTAACTTGTATATCTCGAATTCTTAATTAATTTTATACGGTTATGTTTTAGAAATAAAATGTCTTTTTATCAACTTTTATTCTTGTTCATCAAATTGAGACTGTCCTCTATATATTATCAGTTTATTGTGGGGAAGCAGGCGCCCAAAGATGAAGCAATTTGGTGAAGCCGGTTCACGCATTTAATAGTGATAACGATGGAATCCCAATTCTGGAACACTGTGAAAGGTCCAAAGAGGAAGAAAAGGAAGACTAAACAATCATAAGAAACAAACAGAATAATAACAATAGATTATTGATATTAAAGTTGATTTATGGATTTATCAGCATGATTTCTTCTTCAGTCACTTAAAAAAATGTTTCCCGAGACCCACTTTTTTAAAGATCCGTGATAGGCAGTACTGATGCTGGCTAGCCAACTAGGTTAGATGTATTCATCCATGAAATAATAAAAAAAGTAAAAAAAAAAAAAAAAGAAAGAAAGAAAGAAAGAAAAGAAAGTAATTCTTTGAAAGATTCTCATAGTTTAAACAAATCAAAAAATGTCAACTTCCCATGCACACAATAGAAGACAACAAACAATTGTTCTCCCAAGTTGTTTTGTCTGTTAAATCTCTTACTTTAATCCTCAGATTATCTGTCATCTCTATTTTTTGGAGCAAAAATAATGAACATGTCACACATAACGAGCTACTTTTGGATGTCATTTAGCCAAACCTAATCCTTTTAAATTATTCCTTTTCTTTCCCAAAGACTATATATATATATTGATCTTCCGAAGACTAATATATGAAAGAAAAGAAGACAAAACAGTCCAAATTTCTATCAGCTCAGCCTTGGGAAGTAAACCCTTTTGATGTTAGGGAAAAATAATAAAGAAAAAACAAATCTCTTAATATATTCAGCAGTATTGTCCTCACAGTGCAAATTAATTTGTTTGTCTTTTTGCTAGCAAAAATTAAACTACATCCTCAAACTTTAATTAATTATCACCTTGGAGAATTTTTATATTGATATATGCATGGGAATATCCTTATATATAGAATTTCAAATTTTCAATGACGTCAAACATGATCATCATATATATATATATATTTCAATCCTATTAATTTTGATTATTTAATTAATTTGAAACTTTTTTTTGAATATAACAAATTAAGATGCTTTTTTTTAACAAAAATTAATTAATTAGTATGTAATTAAGTACTTTTTTTAAAGATTTATACTCACTATTTAATGAATTACTCATTATCTGAATATCTGATCGCACTTTCAATCATTCATTTTACATGTAAAACACAGGTATATACACTATCAGAATTAAACAGTCATTGCTAGTTGTGTTGCAACCATCTTTAACATTTTCAATATTCGTCATTATATGTCAATTGCCGTAAATTTTCACTTAGTCATTTCTCCAGTAATATATAAATAATCCCTGCATTTTACAAATTTATTATGGGTCCAAAAATGACAATGATTTTTTTTTCTGGGTTGTTGTTAGGTAATTGTTATGTTGTTGTAAGGGTGACTTAAAAATTAAACAAATAAATTTGCTCAAATTCTCATATATATATATATATACACACACACACACACACAGCATTGCTCATTTGCTCAGCTGTTTGCAAATTGAAAAATGTATGGAAAATGATTGGGGGCAACTTGTTTGAATGCACCAGACCCCACCAAAATTGACCAAGTTTTCTACTCTTGCTCGCCATTGTCGACCCCACCGTAATTCTGGGATTACAAGGACGACCCATTTTTCCCTATTTGAAAAACCAATGAACTGTATTCTCAAAGTCATGGCAACATATATATTTGCACTGAAAATTAAAGTTGAGGACTCCGAAACAATAAGAACATGGGCACAAAACAAGAGTGGTACTTTGATTTAATAGGAACCAAAAAATAAAGAAAGAAAGTCTTTGTTTAGGTGGGAAGAAAATGATGGGTTGATGAAGAAATGGACCCCATATAATTTTCTCACAAAAACCCATGTTTAATTATTTTATAAAACCCTTTTTTTTATTTTTTGTAAATAATATTATTAACAAGGAGAGAAGTCTCAGTTAAGACCTTAATAACACAGGTCAAACAATTAGTTTAATTACCAAAGAAAACAATATGAAAAGATTTTTTTAGTTTGGATTCCCGATACCTATAAACAATGATTATTGAAATTTTTTAGGCATCACTGTCATAATGCACCAATTAATATTTAGTAATTTTTACAAAGGGGCAAACTGTCAAAGAAGAGTTGATTATTCACGAAAATAGGAGTGAGAAAAAGGGTGGAATATCACATGATTATTATGCAACAGTCCCATCTGCATCTATAATGTGGGAGACTCTAATCATTTTGCATTATGAAAGAACAAGTGGTGTGTCAATAACATCGTTGATTATTTTTTTGGTTTCAGTTTAAAACCATAATGAAGATCGATTAGGGTCTTATATAATATATAATTTTTTTATGACTTCAATACCACGATTCAATTAAACCAAATTAATACATCTCAGAAACCAAGTTGAAAAACCTTACCCAGCTTCTTAGTTTTTTTTTTTTTTTTTTCTTCTCTCTCTAGATCACTTGTTTAAAGGAACGAACAAGTTGAAGCCAGTTCTCAACTTGAAGGGTTATCTGAAGATCAACAGCTTGGAACGAATATAGGCTTCAGGAATCTTCATCATCAATGGTAATTTGTATCTTTGAACGAAAAGAGAAGGAAATACATGATTTCTTTTTGTTTTAAGTGATTAATTTCTTAATTTTATAGTTTCTACTTGACAACTTAAATTTTTGAAAGATCTGTTAGGCTAGTTAGTTTGTGTTGTTCTTTTCTGTGTCTGCGTATTGATCTTTTTTTCCCTCTAAATTTTAAAACTAGGTCATACATAATTTATATATAAGAGATTTTTATAAGTATTCTTGAAAGAAATGAAAGATGATGTTTAGTTGTTTACCATGTGATGAACTGCTTCCCAGTTCTTCTGTAGTAAATCATTTCTGATATGAACAAATTTTTTTATTTTATCATAAAGTCCATTCTTTTCCCACTGTCTTTTCACCTAAATTTACATTACAAAAAAAAAAAAAACTCTATTGTTCATGTTACTTGCTACCAGTAGATTTTTTTTTTCTTTTATTAGGCCAGTTTTTTTAATCAAGAACTGGCAAATCTTAACCCAAAGTATAAATCAAATTTAGCAACTGCTTTTCATTGGATTCCATATTTTCACTGTTTTGATTCTAATAAAAAATCAACCACCTTTACACAGATGACAATATCTGATCTCTTCCCCCTCACGGCAGTGCAGTTGGGATTTTCTCTTTGCTGTTTTTTCTTATTCATGATTTAGTCGTATTGTATTCGCAGTACGTACAGATCAGAATCCAACATCACTACAAGTGCTCCTACACAAAGTACGACTTATGATTTGCACTATTACGATATTGTTGATCGGATTAACATAATATAGTTGATTTTGCAGAAACCGAATGTCTAGAAGTTACAAAAATCTTTAAGGTTGGATTCACTGTCTCACTCAAGCAAAGATTTAGATCAATATGTAAGTGTGACTATGACATATGACCCTCATTTTTTTTCTGTCATGCATTAATGCTTTTAGCAATAATATTTTTTCCTAAATCATATATATATATATATTTAATTATAAAGCAAGCTCTTGCCTTGGATGAAATTTGTGTAGAAGTATTTGTTTTTGAATTTGATTAACAGATGATTATAGGTACCAATTAAAAATTATTTAATTACTACATTATTTTTGCTTAAATTTGCATTGGGTTTTTTTTTTTTTGGTGTGTCTTGTGATGGTTTGCTAGTTTGGTCTAAGTCTGTAACTATTTGGTTGATTAATAAAAGTTATTTGACTTAGAAAGAAATTTATTTTTGCTGAATTTAAAAAATAATAATGCATTAAGTATATACGTATTTTTTATAAATATCACTTGGTCATTAATCAACATTTTCCTTTGCTTTTTATGAGAGAGAAGACATGTTCGAATGTTGTAATTTGTAAACTTCTAATTTATAACTTGCACAAAGCACCACATTCTGCTTAGCCCAAAACTCTTCCATTTACGAAGGTGGATGATGTTGTTTATGCAAATGGTTTCCTCCATAAATATCCTCACAACTAAAAATGCTTTGGACTCTGCAATAAGTTCGTGAAGTTAAACCTATCACCTAAAAAATGTCCTCACGTCACACCCATAAGATCGAATATGGGGTGCAGTTGAAACGTTTTAAACCTCGGCAAGGGTTGGCGATTGCCATTAATTTATTGCATTTCGATGTACATTGGCAACACGATACTAAATTATAATTTCATCTAAAAAATTTAAAAGCTCGAAGTGATGGGGTTTGGTAATTAAGAAATATCATAATGATGATTAATGCTTTAATTAGGTTTATTGTCTTAATTTTCATGCATGAAGTCATTGCATATATAGTGGCTGGCAAGTGAAACCATGTAATTTAGGGATTATAAGAAAATTCAAGCCTTTTAGTTTCTTGCTATCACTGTCTAAAAGGCAACTAAATCTAACTTTTCTACTTTAGAGCATAGGATTGATGGTTAACCTTTAGAATGTGCTTATCGATGATAAGGATTTTCTTTGGGAAAATCAGTGTGAATGGTAGTATAAAGATTTTTCTTTTCTTTTATTTTTATTTTTTTAATAAGGTAAGCTTTAATGGTACACATTTATAAATAATTCAAAGTTTAGTTTGGGAATATGTTTGATAGAAATACTGACAATCTTTCAATATTGTCTTTGATTTTAACATTTAGTCATTGTAGCATGATCCAAGTCCAAAGCAAAAACAGAAGAATTTCTGAGAAACTATCAGTTCATGAAATTAATTTGATTCCAATGGTCCAAGTTTTACATTAATGTTGGAATTGGTAGGTTGCATTACAAATATATGTCTTTTATTATTCATAAAAGATGGTTAAATGTAAAAATAAATAAATAAATAAAAGAAGGTAGGAGTTGATTCAGCTGCAACTTTGAGCAAGTTCCGTATTTTGCAAACCAATGTTGCATTAAATAAACAGATTTGACAGTTAGGCAATAAGGGTATCAATAAACACAATTCATGATGGTGTTTTTTTTTCCCAATGATCGATCATTATCAAGGAATTTGGGCTATAATAATGGTATCATTTCACTCGTCTTTTGATATCCTTCCTCCATTTTCCATTTCTACCAGCAGAAAGCAATGATAGAGATACATTGTGAAGAAATGAGGGTTGATAGTGAGGAGCAAGCTGAAAATATGTCTTCAATGTCTTCCCATAAGTGTTCATCCTTCGACTTGAATGAAGAAGCTGGCAGCGAAGAGGATTATATGGGCAAGAATGGTGGCGAAGTCAGCGTTGAAGAAGATGAGATCGATAAGAGAACTGAAGGGAGTTCCGGCAACAACAATGCGGGCGAGGGATGCAATGATCGAAGAACAGTAAGGCAATACGTTAGGTCAAAATTGCCTCGGCTTCGTTGGACTCCTGATCTCCATCTATCTTTCGTGCGTGCAGTTGAAAGGCTTGGTGGTCAAGAGCGTAAGTTATTAAATATTGCATCATTTCTTTCGCTTTTAACTTTCTTATGATTTTTATTTAAGAATGACAAACAAAACCGAAAGTTTTTTTTTTTTTTTTAATTTTAGTGATTTTACTCTAAAACTTTAATTTCCATGGTTTAATTTGTTGCAGGAGCAACTCCAAAGTTAGTTCTTCAATTGATGAATGTGAGGGGACTTAGCATTGCCCATGTAAAAAGTCATTTACAGGTTAAAAAAGAAAAACCCAATTTTGATTTGTTATTTCCTTGCAGTAATTATCGACTTTTCAATCCATTATTTCATATTGTTATCTTTATATTCCTGTTTCAGATGTACAGAAGTAAGAAGCTTGATGAGGCTGGACAAGGTGAAGTGCATTTTTATTATTTATAAAAATGAATCCTTTTAATTTTAATTGTTAACTAATTTTAATTTTATATACACATTTTTCTTTTATAATATCTAATAATTAAAATATATTGTATTTGACGTACTGTCAGGATAAATATATATAACAACTATTTAAATTAAACCTTACGTATTATTGTATTGCTATATTGCATATGGTATGTGGCGACGTGAATAAAAAAAAATAAAAAAAATAATATTTATTGACACCCCAAAACAAATTTATTAAGTATAACAGAAAGAAAAATAATTATGGAGCAATTTTCTATTCAATAGTTGAAAAGATTTAGGGCACATTATATTACAGGGCGTGGATTAGTAGTAGAGTGTATTCAACTCACAAAACAGTGCATTATTATTTCAGTTTTATGCCAAACAGATAGACCAATTCAAGTTCAAGGAAGGGGAGAATATGGGAGAATGTTGTACCAGGCCATTACCCCCTCCAGTCCCCATCAGTATTTCAGAATGGAAAATGGTGGAATTGTCTTAGCCAGAGAATATCTTGACACTAACAATACTCCAAGTCGTTTTCAATCTTCCTTCCATCAACGACCGTTAGATTTCAAAGCTAGCTTTCCAAGGTAACAATTGGTACAGTCTTATCAGTTTTAGCTTGTTTTACTGAGACTCGGATGAGTCTCAGATATTGACATGCATCTTGTACGAGTAAATTCAAAATTTTATTATTTTTTTTATATATTTAAAAGATTATATTTTATAACTATATTTGCCGTACATCATAATATATAAAGAAAAAAAATCGTCTAACATAAATTCTAGCAAGCGATCAGTGACAGAAACGAGAATTTTCTCAAGTCTATTAATGCTGAAACTTTAAAAATGCTAAAGCATTTAATTTCTATACTTTAATGACAGCTATTTTTTTGTATAGGAACCAATTATCAAATCCTTTCATAAGCAACGCTCGTGGACAAGAAAATGGTTTTGCATATCTAGCTTCGCATGGCTTTTACAGTCAAAGCCAGTCAAACCAAATTCATGGAATGGATACAACCATGAGAATTGGACCCACGAGAGCAGCTGGCCGATGTCTTGAAGAGAAAAGGTGGCATCCTTTTGAAAGGATTAGTAATAGATGGAAGGTTAATGGAAATATGATGAGCAAGGAGACATTGGCTAATGCCCGCTCACAATCTCAATCACATTATTTTTGCCAAAGACCAAGCTCAGATGGGCGAGAGGGAGGCTACTCCACAAGGCCAACTGAAGGGAACCTTGGAAACAAGAAAATGGTGGGGCAGTTTATTTCGGACAACAAGCACGATTCCTTTAGCAAATCCAATAGCTGCTTTAGAACCAAGGTTGAGGCCCCGCTTTTGCTTGAGGTGATAACGAGCTGAATTTTGATTATATAAAATTAACAAAAATTAATGTTATCGAAATGTTTTTATTTATTTATTTATTTTGTTATTTCTTTATTTGAATTGCAGTTGAACCAAGATAAATTGCTCAAAGACAGGGAATGGTTGCCTGATCTTCAGTTAAGACTAAGCCAAAGAATTGGGATATTTGATGATGAGAATATCAATACCCATTGTAAAGGCTCGCAGGAAATTAGCACCCAGCTTTCACTTTCTTAGCACCAAGCAAAAAGTTTCATAGGAACTGTTAAGAATGTTGGCCTATATACACAGATTAATATGTTGCATGCAAAAGCCCGAATGAGGCTGAGTACTTAATTAAGGATCTGACATTGTAAAACCAAACCCACAGGAAGTGAGATCTTTCTAAGTACTTGAGTTGTCCTAGAGCCATTAGAAGCATAGTGGTTTTTTTTTTTGAATATCTTTTGTTGTTAAATCAGTTTTGAATGAGGTATTAGGAAATAGGAAGTTTGAGCTGTGAGTTGTGATTGATAATTTGTTAAGTGTGCAGTGTATATTTTCATCAATATCATTCATGCAAAGAACATTAACGATTTTAGCTTGAAAATTAGGGAGTCAAGTTCATGCATGCATGCATGTTGAGACCCTAGATTGAGTTTGCCTTGGAAAACCCTACCCTAGGTATATCGCTACAGGAACAGACTCGAAAAACCAGCATCTTAACCACCCTTAATTTGTGATCATTTAGATTTAGTCATTAATAATGATCAGGGTTTGGATTAATTTAGCGGAGAATTCAATTTTCTTCGTGTTCTTAACATCGGTGCATAAATTAAGAATCAGCCTTTTTCATGCCCAAGTCTCTTGAGTTCCTCCAAGTTTCTATAAATCCAGTAAGTGCACTTGGTCTCTCTCTCTCTCTCTCTCTCTCTCTCTCTCTCTCTCTCTCTCTCTCTCTCTCTCTATCTCTATATATATATATATCTATATATATATACA
>JBBYHM010000004.1:5387093-5398919 GCA_038381775.1 Adansonia rubrostipa | reverse complement strand
TTTCTTGCTCTCTCTCTCTCTCTCTCTCTCTCTCTCTCTCTCTCTCTATATATATATATATATATATATATATATATATATATGCACACACATATATCCTCATTAATTCTGAAGTTGAAGGGATATCTGATGATCAACAACTTGGAAGGAATTATAGGCTTCAGGAATCATCATCACTAATGGTTTGTATGAAAAAAAAAAAAAAACATGAATTCTTTGGGTTAATAGATTATTTAATTTCCTTTTTTTTTGGCTTCTATTTTCTAGTTTTTTGTTCATGTTAATTCAAAATTTGAAAATCTTTTAGGCTAATTAGTGTTGTTCTTTTCTGTGTCTTTGGATTCATGGTTTTTTTTTTTTTTTTTCCCTCTTTGAAAGGGATTTCTTGAATGATGAAAGATGATGTTCTTCAGAAGTTAGTCATTTCTGAAACGAACTTTAATTTTATCATAACATTGATTATTTTCCCACTGAATCTTCACCTCAATTTACATTAAAATAGAACTCTTTAGTTCATGTGTAGGCAACTGAACCTGAAGAAAAGTGTTTGTTTTTTTTTTTTTTGTTGAGCCAGTTTTATCAAGGAAGGGTAAACGATAAATCCCGAGCATAAATTAAATTTAACTACTGCTTTTCATTGGATTCCATTATTTTATTTTTCTATAAAGTCTCTATAAACTCAAGAAGTGAAGTTCATCACTGTAATATGTGAATACATCAACAATCTTTACAGATGACAAATTTCACTTTTTCTCTGGCTTTTCCTTCCCTTAAATAATTTATATTACTCGAATTTTGAGCGAGTGTTGAATATAATTATATTTTTTGATATTAATAATTACATTTTTAAAATTATTTGATATATTTACAAGATAACAATCTATACCATATCTCAAATATATTTGTTGAAGATATCTGTGGAATGTTTAAAAAAAATTTGAAGAATCTCAATGACTGCTGTTGGAATTTTTGCATTTTTTGTTCAGGATTTACTCGTATTCGCAATACCTATTTGCCAGAAATCAAACTTCACTACTATTCTTCCCCCCCCCCCTCCCCACAATGGCAGATCTATGAATTACATTCTCAAAATTTCAGATTATTGTTAATTTATAACCAAAATCCTCCTCGCTACCATCTATCAGATTAATTTGTTGGCAGATCAACATAATATAGCTACAAATCAAATTAATTTTTGATTTACTTAGGCAACTCCACCTCTTTTGCAGAAATTGGATGTTTGGAAGTTAACAAAAATCTATAGGTTGGCTTGACTGTCCCACTTCATCAAGCTCTTGATGATCAGTATGTAAGTGTGACACAAAACCCTTATTTTTCTTTTATCATGCTTTAAGGCTGTTAGCAATATTTAATGCCTATAAATCATGGATGAAATTTTTGTATTTTGTATTTTTTTGTTTAAATAGAAGAGAGCACGGTCGAATGTTGTAATTCGTCTTGGTTTTAATTTAGGTGAACAAAACGCCACATTCTTCCTAGCCAAAAACTTCGTTTTTTGAAACTACTTGCATTAACAAAGGTGGATGATGATGTTTAAGAAAATGGTTCTCCCCATAAATTTGCTGACACTTTAAAATGCTTAGCACTCAGCAGTAAGTGTGCGCAGGTAAAACTATCACCTAAAAATGTCCCCACATTCAAGTCCATAAGATCCAACATGGGTGCAGTTGAAACGTTTTAAAACAAGGCAATTGTTGGGGAACGCTACTTTGTGAATTTTAATACCATATTATTATTACTTCATCTGAAAATTTTAATGTCTCCTGTTATAGCCACTGGGAGTTCGGCATGTTAGACCTTTGCATGTAAAATATTTCAAGAGATCACAGTCGTCCATTAACTTTAAGCAGAATAAATATTTAATTAATTATACTTGTCAAACTCATATATACATAGTTAACATGAGATTTATTCTTTCGGAAATAAATGGTAACATTAAGATTTTTCTTTTTTTTTTAAAATAAGGGAAGCTTTCATGGTAGTATAAAAGTTTTAAAAATGTTCTTTTGGGAATATGTTTGAGAGGAATACTGACTTATCTTTCAGTATTTTCTTTGAGTTTAACTTTCAGAATTACTGACTTTAATTGTAGATGTAGAATAAACAGAATTGACAGTTAGGCAGTAGGGGCATTGTAAATACAATTCAAGGAGGTTTTTTTTTTTTTCTTTTAATCATCATTGAGGAATTTGGAGCATAAGAATACTATCATCATTTCCTTCCTCTTTCCATTTGCACCAACAGAAAGCAATGACAGAGATGCATGAACAAGAAAAGAGGGTTGATAGTGAGGAACAAGCTGAAAACTTATCTGCCGTATCTTCCCAGAAGTGCTCAATCTTTGACTTGAACGAAGAAGCTAGCAGCGAAGAAGATGATTATTGTAACAATTTCGGCAAGGAAGGTGAAGTTAGTGCTGAAGAGGATGAGATTGAGAAGAGAAGAACTGAAGGGAGTTTTAGGAGCAATAACAATGGAGGCGAGGAAGGCATTAATGTCAGAAGAACAGTACGGCAATATGTTAGGTCAAAGTTGCCTCGGCTTCGGTGGACTCCTGATCTCCATCTCTCTTTTGTGCTTGCTGTTGAAAGGCTTGGTGGACAAGAGAGTAACTTCAAATATTGCGTCATTCTTTCTTGCTTTCAACATTTCTTTTCGATCTTTGATTTAAGAAAACTCTAAATTTTTGCTGTTTTTCTTTTCCTTTTTTCCCTTGCAGGAGCAACTCCGAAGTCAATTCTTCAATTGATGAACCTGAAGGGACTTAGCATTGCCCACGTAAAAAGTCATTTGCAGGTACCAAGAAAAACAAAAAAAACCCTTTTTGATTTTGATATTTCCTTGCCGAAATTTTCATTTTTCAACTTTTCAATCCATCGTTTCATTTATTTTGTCTCCATATTCCTGTTTCAGATGTACAGAGGTAAGAAGCTTGATAAGACTGGACAAGGTGAATTTTTTTTCCTTATATACCTATTTAAATGATTTATACAGTAAAATTATTTGTATTTAACTTTAATAATTTTTAAAATTTTATATTTATTTATTAATAAAATAATAAGATAATAACGTAATTCAATAATAGTATATATATATTTACACATCCACCTATCATTAAATAAAAACTTAAAAATTAATTACTTCAATAAGCATTTAAGGACTCCAAATTTTATTCTAAGAATTTAAAGGATACTTATCTCCGAATCATCAACTATTATATATTAGGATCAGAACTGCCATTTTAACGAAGAAATTTATTTTATAATTCTATGATGTTAACTTGTAGATTAGAACAACACTAGGCATGGTTGATTAAAAAGGAATCAAATTAGTGTAAACTAAAAGATAAAATGGTAAAAAATGTAGCAAAAGTTAATATTCCAAAAAGATAATTAGTATCATATAAAAGTGCATAATTTGTTATTTATAAAATTTAATCCTTTTAATTTGATAAACCTTTTTCTTTGTTTTTCTAATAAATGATAATAAAAAGTTAAGTAACAAAAATACAAAACAATTAATTAAATAAAATCTTATTTATTATTATTTTAAAATATTATATATGACAAGTCAATTAAAGATCATTGCAAAAAAGTAATGAAATTGTTAGAAAAAAAATTAAAAATTAGGTTGAAAATGTTTTCTTTTTTTTTTTATTACTTTAAAAGTTACATACTTTTTTTTAAGTATTAATCTTTTTAAAATTTAATTTCTTTTTTTTCTTTTCAAAATATTCAATCATTTAAAGAATGGGTATATCCAATCCTTGTAGTATGTAACAGTAGTATGTTTAGAGTAACATAAAAGTAAAAAATAATTAGGGGAAAGAAAATGGTGATAATTACTGGGGAAAAAAGATGTTACTAAATACTGAATTGTAGCCGGTTCAATTGTAAGGACATGAATAAAAAAATTTAAGAAATTAATATTTAGTGGCACCCCAAATATCAATATTTATAATGACAAAATCAAAAAGAATTAGAGCAATTTGATGTTCAATAATTAAAAAAAAAAAAGGTAAATTACATTAAATGCATAGATTGATATTTAATGCTATTCAACTCGTTAAACTTTTTTTTTTTGCAGTTTTATGCAAAACTAATAGATCAGTTCAAGGAAGGGATGGATTTCGGAGCTCGTTATTGCACCAGGCCGCGGTTGCCTCAAGCACTCGTCGCCATTTCAGAATGGAAAATGGTGGAATTGTCTTAGCCAATGAATCTCCTGGAAATAACGTCACTCGAACTCGTTTCCAATCTCTTCTCTGCCAACGACCATTAAATTTCGGAGGCAGCTTTCCAAGGTAATATTTGATAGACTGACTTAGGTCTAATAATTTTACATAAAATATTATAAAAATAATTAAAATATAATATAACGCAAAAAATACCGCCGTATAAACTATCAAGATTTACTTTATTGGTGTATGCTTACATGCGCATTATTATAACACATCTTTCTTTATAGGCGCCACTTACCAAATTCCTTCGTAAGCAGAGCTCATTTACAAGAAAATGGTTTCCCAAAGCCAGCGGCTGCCTTCTACAATGAAAGGCAGCCAAACCAAATTCATGGAATGGATACAGCCGTGCGAATTGGTTGGCATCCAGAAATGATGATTTGTAATAGATGGGAGGCTAATGGAAATATGAACGAGGACACTTCGGCAACTGAAGGGAACCTTGGAAACAAGCAAATTGTTGGGCAATTTGTTTCGGATAAGCTCGATTCCTTGAGCAAATTCAGTAGCTGTAGAACAGAGTTTGACGCCCCGTTTTTGCGTGAGGTAATAACCCATAGCTGGTGAAATAAGAATGCAATACTTTTAGGAACAAATCACAAATATGCTAGGTTTTGAAATATTTTCTTTATTTATTTATTTTTTTTTTGTATCTTCTTTTGAAATGCAGTTGAACCAAGATAAACTGCTGAAGGATAGGAAATGGTTGCCTGATCTGCAGTTAAGACTAAGCCAAAGATTTGGAATTGATGATGACAACACCCATTGTAAAGGCACGCAGGAAATTAGCACCCAACTTTCACTTTCTTAGCATCAATATTTATCCACAACCAAGCAAAACAGGCTCAGTAAAATTGTCCGAACCGAAGATATTGGTCTATACAGACAAATTAGTATGTTGGGACAAGGCCGAATGAGCCTGACTACTTAATTAAGGACCTAACCGTGTAAATCCTCCCCACCCCCCCCCCAACTTGAAGTGATGACCTAGAGCCATAATAAGTATAGTGTAATTGTTTCTTCATTTGAATCTTTTAGTTATTGAATCAGTTTTGATTAGATAAGAGTAATTAACCTTAGGAAATAGGAAGCTTTGTGATTGACAATTTGTTGAGTGTGCGGTGTACATTGTCACCGATATTATTCATCCATGCATGCATGATGAAGCTAATAATGATCAGCTAACCCTAGCTGGAGTTTGGCTTGGGAAAATCCTAGCTATCTATACAAGAACAGACTCGATCGAGACCTTATCAACATCTTAAGTTACCATTGAGTAATACAGAGGTGGCATCTGTGATCATTTAGATTTAGTCATTAATAATGATCTGGGTTTGGTTTCATCTCACAGAGAGAGCCTGTGAGAATTGAATTTTCGGTCGTTCTCAATTCCTGATGTCTTGTGCACCAAAACTAATTTGCTTTATGGCATGGGCTGATGAGAAGCTCTTTCCAGGCAGCTGCCATCCGCATGCAACGCTGGGCGTGAAACTTGAAACACTTGTTAGCGCTAAATCCTTAATTATATAGTTTGAATGATATATCCTCGTAACTTAACCACCCTTTTTGCACATTTGCAGGTAGTTTCTCCAATCGCAACAAGCCATTAAGAATCGATTTAGCCTTTTTAGGAACATAAACAACATATTGGTTTAATTTAATGCAGTCTGCAATTATCATAATGAAATCAAACTTAGTGTATATATCTATATCTTTTAACTCTTTAAACTAAACGTGAAATTTGCAAACCAGTTGACATGTGTATAGATGAATGCATGTAATTAACGTTGTCAGACGTAAAAATATATTTAAATTTTTGCAGCATCACTTCTTACTTAAAGGATCTTTCCTTAACCTTTTCACACATATTTAAGCGATGGGCTCAAAGCTTATAAAAAAAAAAAGTTATGGGCTAAGGATGTTGATCGAGGCTCAAGAAAAGAGCCAATGTGGAAGGCATGGGTTCCCAGACCCCATACATTCAAGTTTCAATGCTTTACCCGAAGCCATAATCAAATTTTTAGGTCAGGGAGACAGGAACAGAAATTTCCCCTGAATTTGTGGCTAACTGGCAAGTATGTTTTCACTCGGATGCATTCGTTTCGACATCAAACTAGAACTACGATTAGACAACGATATATATCGAATTAACCAATTGTACATTGGTTTCAAATATCGAAACTTTGGGGAAGGAAGATTAGGAGCACATGAATATTAGAACTTCAGTTGCGACAAAGTTAAGCTACAGAGATGGCAGATCAAGAAAATATACAATATATAGTATACGAATATATTTCCATTTCTACTCCAAATTCCCTATGCTATAGAGATGAAAATATGGAGTTGAAAAGATTTGAATCGACTTTGATGTAACAATTTCCTCAGCCTGCATTGATGGCTGATGTAGGAAAAAGAAAATGAACGACTTACAAGCTTGTACAATAACAAGAGCTAACAAATCCACTTGCTAGCATAAAGATACATGGAAAATGGAAGTAAAAACTCCTGGAAGAAAGAAGAAAAGAAAATGGTAGGCTGCAGCAAATATCTTAACCAGCTCTGACCATGCTGAACTGACGTGCTGACTCAAAGGCATTTGAATGAGGCCCTCTAAGTTCTGGATTTCTGAGGAAAGTGAGGCGCTAGTTCCTATTAAGGACATAAGTGTTAGTATTTACAAAACGAAACTCACATTGGAGAAGACAATATCATTATTAAAGAATATGATAATATTACCTCAGAATAGCGGACGTGATCATGATGCAGGTTAGAAGTTTTGACAATTGTTTCCCACTTGGTATCAGTTGCAGGTATCTTAGGTTCAGGTTTTTTAGGATTAAAACAAGTGCCATTGTAAGGCTGTGAAAATGACTTTCGTGATGTAACTGAAGGCAGTGCACGCAAAAGCCAAGACTCGGATGGTGTTTTTGGTAAAGGAGGAGGCAGAGGAGAGTAATCAGAACCAGCCTTAGCTTCTCCTCGATCAGCTGCTCTCAAATCACCACTATCACCAAGAGTTAAATTTCCATCAGCCCTATCTTTTACACGCTCAAAGTCTAGGGGCTTATATTCCTGATCCAGTCCTCCATTCTGTCTGAAGCAATCTATCATATCTGCTTGACCTCTGATATCAGGTTTGTTGGAGAAAGAAGAGCGACTGGAATTCACTGACCTTGTGATTTCATTTTCTGGTACGCCCTTAATATCCAAAAGATTGAGGTCCTTCATATCTTGAAGTGAAGATTGTACACCTGCAGCCTCTTCCATCATTCTATTCACTACTAAGGTATCCGAATGCTTTCCCCTAGAGTCCATTTGGGTTTTAGCATCTGAGTAGTCAGAATTTGAACTTGCAATTTCAGCAAAATTTACAGTATCTATATACAGTTTTTTCTCAACTGCAGAGCTCAGAGAGCCTGATCCTTGTCTGGTGCTCTGATAGGGTACTAATTCCTGGGAATTGTTATTGCTTTGGCTATACTTAACCAACATATTGGCTTTGAATTTCTCACCTTCTTTGGGCATGCCAAGAAACCCGCCTCCACTGAAGGGAGATTGAGGTCTCTCTTTACGATAGGGAGAAATGCGAGCACTGCTGGGAAGCCTTTTGGGGGGTAACCAATTTACCACCTGCTTGTCATTTGAGCTGGTAAACTGATTCGATACGCATGACAGCTTTTTCTCCATCTTAGGGAGCCTGGGGGATTGAACTCTGGTATCTGATTTGTCCTCTGGTAGCCTGGGCGATTGAGCTTCATTATCTGATTTGTTCTCCGGGAGCCTGGAGGATTGAACTCCACTATCCGATTTGTTGTTACGAACAGCATCCCGAGCATGCTGCATAAATACAAAATAGCAAATGCATAGCAATGTATCAGAATCTTTAACACTTAAAGCAAGAGTAGTGATTTGAAGGAAAATAGAAAAGTTTCATACTAACCTTCTCAACAAATTGGCTGTGAGACTTCACGGCAGGTTTTCCTGGTTTTGCAACCTCACAAATAGAAGAAATTGAAGATTGTGTCCTAACTTTTAATCCTGGCACAGGAGTTAAGAGGCAGATAGAGTTCTTAAAGCATAACCGAGGCAATAAGCCACAAGCTGTTCTCGATAAATTGCTGGCATCCTCATAAACATCGTATTCGTCTTCTGGTTCTTCTTCATCTACATCCTGGTTATAACGTGGAATGATAATTGACTCATATCGATTAACAGGAGGTTTCCTGTCCGCAACAGCCACTTTCCTGACCTCTATGGGTTGTTCAGGTGCCATTGCTTGCTTCCTTGAAGCATATTGAGGTGTCTCCAAAGTCATTGCCCTGGCAGCAGACAAAAAGCGACTCATCATGAAATCTCGAGTTTGTGGATCTGTGGAGAATGTTCCTGATGGTTTCACAACTGGTCCATCGGATTCACTTATACTACAATGCATGGAGAATGAATCTGTTGGGGACAAGGAATCAAGTGCATCAGAATAAACATCATCTTCGTTCTCAAACTCTGAGATGCATTTCTCATTAATTCCCTCGTTTGAACAGTCTAATTTAGTCACATTATCATTCATCGAATATGTTTCCGGTTGGGGCCTAAGCACATAATGATTTTCAAAGTCTATCTCCACAGGATACTTTAAGACATCC
This sequence comes from Adansonia rubrostipa, assembly GCA_038381775.1. Taxonomy (NCBI): domain Eukaryota; kingdom Viridiplantae; phylum Streptophyta; class Magnoliopsida; order Malvales; family Malvaceae; genus Adansonia; species Adansonia rubrostipa. The sequence continues at coordinate 5,390,018 of JBBYHM010000004.1, read as the reverse complement.
AAAACTGTCCCAGGCGGAAGCCTAGGAGTACCAGAAGCTTCCTTATTAGGCTGAAACTCATGCTTGATACCCCCTTTTGCTTTCCCAGGGATATGCTCCCATTCAAAAGGAACTGCAACCGGTTCTGTCACCTGATCCAAACTCACATCCGAGTTATCGAAGGGAAGAATAGGTCTTGTTGTGGGAGCGGAATTCTCTACTATCTTCTGCTTATCTCTATCCGAAAAGGCAGATGTCACAGAAAGCCGTCTCACAGATAAAAGCGGTGCATTGAAATTTATTTTCCTTTCCTCCATCACACTTTATAATCAAGAACTTCAGCAGCTTTCCATCTAGATATGATTCACCAATTCAAAAATTAATAAATAAATAAATAGCTGATGAAAGATCGCATATATTTCCATGTCACCAAATTTACAGAAATACCTGAAAATATGCCAAGACTAATAATTTGAAGAACCTAAACTCTTGAGTACCAAATTTGACATTATCTGGGATCTGAAAAACCAAAAAAAAAAAAAACCCAATCCCTATAGTAAATCAAAGCTAGAAGGAAATATAAAATTCAATATCTCACATCTCCTCAGCAATCAGACAAAGATTTGTGTTGATCCATTTAATAAAGGATTGTAAAATTATGATATAGGTGGACACAGACATTAAATCCAGTCGTTGAAAAATCAAATAAAAACCGCATTGATTATGTCACCATTCACCAAGAAAAAATAAGTCCTAATAAGAAAAGAAAAAAAGATCAACAAACCTGATAAAGAACTTGGTAAAAGATAGTCATAAATAGTTCAATCTTACCAACAGGAAAAACTTAATATACAACAAACATCTCTAAACTAACACCACGGCGCAGAATTCAATTCTTTTTCAAGAATGTCATACCAAAAAAAAAAAAAAAAAAGGAAAGGTGAAAACCACAACCGACAAAGGAATCAAGAATCATTAACTTTAACATGAACCCAGTGTTGCTATCAGCCTTTAAACAACACAAAACATTGCTTGAAGCACGTAGTTTCTGCATCAAAAAAAGATCATTACCTGAAACAAAGGAAATAAGTAAGCTAAGAATAAGGGGAGAGATGGCCGAGTTGTTTGACGTTTCGGGTTTTGGGGTGTCCTATAAAATGATGGCAATAGTTCAGGGAATGAGTGAGGATAAAGAAAAGTTGAGCTTTTCTTTTTTTTTTTTTTTCTCCTCCCCCTTTGTTGAGCTTTGTATTCTATGTATTTTGCGTTCGAGACAGAGAGAGAGAGAGAGAGAGAAAGGGAGAGACAGGGTTGAGTCATCGAGTCTTGATTCGGTTCTACTTAAGGACTTTGACAGGGATAAACTGTTCTGTTAAAGACCTTGGGCTTTGGCTCCAACAGTCTAACCTCACGTCGCGTTTCCAGTAACGCGCCTTTCTTTTTCTTTTTTTTTTAATGATTTTATCGTAATTTTAATAAGGGAAAATACTTATTTATAAAATTAGTGTTAAATTCAAAAAAAATTATTTAATTACACTTAATTAAAATCACTTCAACTAATATTTTATCAAATAATTTACATATTGTCTTATAATTTTTTTTTCAAACGTCTTAAAATAATATACTACTAACATTATTTGTAAAAATTTATGAGACTTCAATATTTTGTTATTATATTTAGGATTTTGCATGAGTAAAAAGCCAGCTTAAAGAAACAAAAAAAGAATGTTACCAAAAGACCCTTAAATATTTTCTAAATTTCATCTAACAATAGAGACATTCGGCGCAATGAATAAATAAGCGTATTGAAAGTTCAAGAGGTGATATTTTCGGATCATCAGTTCAGTTAGTCGAATTAAATTATTTTATTAAAAATAAAATAAATATTAATATATAATTTTAAAATTAAATAAGTATTAACTATAAAATTTAGTTAATAAAATATGTAATTGATTTAATAGTATAATTTTTAATATGTGAATAAATTATTAAGGGTTTAAATTTTATTATTTAAAAAAATTATGAAAAAAAATAAGAAAAAAACAAATGATTGGTTTTTTTTTTGCTGTTTTTATGAATTGAACTGATTTTTATTGATTCGATATATTCCTTACATTTTACATTTGTTGAATCCGAAAAGTTATGATATAATTATATGATACAAATAAGATAAAAAAATTAAAATATGGCATAATACAAAATAACACAATCATAATATCAATACATATATTAAAATTTATATAATAAAAATTATTATGTATCAAAATTTTATATAAAATATATAATACTTTAACTACAATTATAATTTATAAAAATAATAATATAATCATGCACAACGAAAATATGAAAATTATACGAAAATAAGTTTCACTCTTCATGTAAAGGCAAACACAACTATCTACCATGGCTACTTATTTTTATTTTATTTATTTCTCCTCTTTTTGTTTTCAATTATATGGTTGATAAATGATATGACCTATGCTATAATACAAAACAAGAAGATAACAATTCTAATTTATACTATTTTATTTTTCCATGCAACATGGTGATATCGTTTCAAACCTAGTTGTAATTAAACAAGAAAAAAAGAGAATAACTAAGCTACTTAATGGGTAAATATTGAACCCAAACTTTGGCCAACTACTCCACTATAATATATTAATATTTAATTTTATGTGTACGGAATTTGGGGAAAAAAAAGTAAGAGTATTATAAAATATAATATAGCCCTGGTAAAAATTTGTTTTTTTTTCCGGAAATTATTGAATCGAAGTTAAGAAAGTTACCAAAAAAAAACTTTAATTTTTTTAATGATTTGATGTTATGAATATACTTTGAACATGTAAATGTTTAAATAATATGAGTTTATACATTTATACACATAATTTTAGATTTAATATAAAATTAAATTAAATTTACGTTTAATAAGATTTGATGCTAAAATTT
>JBBYHM010000004.1:5353539-5384305 GCA_038381775.1 Adansonia rubrostipa | reverse complement strand
AACTAGTTTGCTCATGGAACAATGAAAAGACGAGCAAGCAAGCTAAGAAATAGTAGTTCCACATGTATCAAATAATGCCAATACGAGCCACCTTTAAAAAGTTATATTAAATAATTTTAAATTTTAAATTTTAACATCCGTAATATTTTTTTATCCTCAAACTCAATTGATTTCATGTGTATATATATATATATATATCTATGTATATATAATCATGAATATCATTATTTAAGAGCCATCTTTCCTTGTAATCTTTAGGTTTCTTTCTCAATAAAAGGGAGACAATTATTGATTCCCTGAAAGAAACAGCTATCCACCGAAAAATATATCCAAATCCAACCCTTAAAGAATAAAAATGCAAAACAAAAATGAAAAGAAAAGTTTCAAGGACATGAATTATATAGTATACTTCTATTATAGTCTCTTTAATCTCTAGCTCTTTAAAAACCTTTCAATGAAAAAAAAGTTTCATTACTAGTAAATTTATACGGCATTTTTTTCTAAAAAGAAAAAAATAATAAGAAAGGATTAAAAAAAAAGGCAAAAAAGATTGTAATTAAATCAAATCTTCAATATGAATTAATTTTTTTATGTGAGAATAAAGCAATTTGGTCCCGAATAGCACATGTTAAAAGTACAGCTTTTTACCAATGTGATTGATTTGTAGTTTAATGGACCCATATTTTAACGCTGAAAATGCTATAGAGATGGATTAAGAGGTTAAAAAATTAAAGATTTTATAATTAATATATTATTTTTTAAATTTCGTAAAAGTGATTAAATGAAAAAAAATTAACTTACTTTTGAATATCCATTAAACGAACTTTTTCAATGTTTACTTAGTAATTTGTTTTATAATAGTTTAGTTGAATAAGGGGTCTTAAAAGTATTGCAAGATAGTCAAATAAGTTCTCATGAAGAAAAAAAATATATAGAAAAAGTGGCAATGAATTCGGTGAACTAATTCAGGAATCTAAAAGTGTTTTTACCAAGATTCTTTAATAGAATTGAAATATATACCACATCAAAAATGAAAAAAAAAATTCAAACCTTTGAAAATTTAATGGACCCTCCCTCTCACCTTACTATCACATGTTGCCCACTAACATCTACATCTGAACCATTAAATTGGGTAGCCACAGGTTGGAATGATGGGACATTACTCAAATTAACAGGCAATCAAACCATTTAAAACAGTTTTAAAACTGTTATTATTAACCTTGTTTTCTTATGCCCAAAATCTCAATGTGGTCACACAAATATGATTATGGTCCCCCAAGTGAAAATGAAATCATACACATCAAATCGAACCATTTAATATCCTCCTTTAAGAGATTTGTTGGATTTTTTTTATCTTGTTCTTGGAGTTTCATGATATAGCTTTTGAAAGTTCTTGGTTACTTACAAGAGAATCTTTTAACTATATGGTATGTAAAAAGTGGGAACTCAAAAAACAATCACTCTCACATGAAGATTTTGGAAGTTAAATCAAGAAATAAGGTAAGAGCAGTTAGGAATTAGGATGAAGCTAAGTGCAAGTGGGGCTTGGGGTACAATTCATATTCAGAAAAATGTCAGTTGCTAGACAATTACTAAAAAATAGTCAAAGCACCTTACAGAAAACCTAAAACCGAAAAGGGGTGGAAAGGACAGTAAAAGAATCAAAACCTCGTTTTTTAAGAATATAAAGATTTAATTTCGTTATTTTATAAAATTACATTTTTTAAAAAATATTTAATATATTTAAAACTTAAATTTTATTATCATCTATTTCTTCTCAAATCTTAAATTTTTTTTATTAAAAAAAAAATTTCACTTTCTACGCATGATCTTGCTTGGGGATGTTGAAAGATCATAACACCCCCTAAAAAAGATTTCTCTATGTCCAGTTCCCCCACTCTTCCCTTCGCACAATGCCCATTTTTAACTCTAGAGGCCTCTCTCTCTCTCTCTCTCTCTCTCTCTCTCTCTCAGTGGCTCCATGCCAATTAGCCTCCTCACCTAACATAAGTGGCATTTTTTGGTTTTGAAAATACACGTCTCATAAACTGATTGAAGCATGTCTTGGCAGAAGGTCTTGTTCAATTGTTCTGGCTTATTTGGCAGTTCTCAATCATGAATCAACATGTGTCTCACCCATGAGCCCACCTACCTTGCAATACCAAAACCACCCCCCCCCCCCAAACCAAAAATGACTGATCTTAGCGAAGTAAAGGAAGATGGAGGCCCTAAATGATGGATCCAAAAGGCAAAGTACAGAATAAGGTGCAATTATTCATGCCATAGATTTCATCCTAAGCAAGTGAGGAAAAAAAAATACCCCCAAGAAAGCTGAGAAAAAGGAGCCTCCCCCCCCCCCCAAAAAAAAAAAAGAGAAAAAGCTAAGAGTATATAATAAAATGATCGTTAATTTTCTTTTTCTTTTATGTGAGTGATTCCCACTCTCTTTTCGAGTTAAGCTAAGGCAAAAGAAAAAAAAAAAGAAAAGCTTCTCTTTCAATTCATATATTTCTCTCTTTTTTATCTCCACTTTGCTTCTTCTTTTTCTCTATATGAGAGACCAATATAGCGGGAGAGAAAAGCCATGAAGAACACTATCCGGTGCTGCATCTCTTGCATTCTTCCCTGCGGAGCACTCGATGTGATTCGTATAGTACACATCAATGGCCGCGTTGAGGAAATCAGTGGCTCCATCAAAGCCGGAGATATCATGAAGGCTCACCCTAAGCACGTCCTCAAGAAACCCTCCTCTCATTCCGATGATGGGATGGTCCCAAAAATCGTCGTCGTCCCACCAGAAGCAGAGCTCCAACGTGGAAAGATTTATTTCCTAGTGCCAGTCCCTTCAACACCGGAAAAAACCCGGTCAAAATCTTCCCCGACAAGCAAGAAGAAAAGAAGAGATAGTACTCTTGACAGCAGCAACGACAACAACATCAATAATAGCCAAAGCCATAGCCGCCACAGCCGCCACCATCGACGTCACAGCGGAAGCATGAGCGACGCCAACAAGAACAACAGCACTGTTTCAGTGACGAATCTTTTGATATCAGATCAGTATTTAAGTGAGATACTTTCAGAGAAGTTGTCAACGCAAAAGGATCGAAGACGAGGCCGAGTTGGAGTGTGGAGGCCACATTTAGAGAGCATCTCCGAGACGCCAAATGATGATTGATCATCATGAAGTAAGCTGTGCTGTACTACTAGTATTATAAATAACAACAATTGGGTTTACAATTTTCTTCATATTTTGATAAGATTCATGAAAAAAAAAAGTATATCCATCCATTAGGGTTCAAGGAACAGCTTCCTTTTTTTCCCCTTCTTTTACATTTCATTTCTGCCCTTTTATTAGTTTTCTTTTAAGTTTTGTATATATAGGTATAGAAGCAAAATAATATTGCAATGCAAATGCAAGAGCGAAAAAAAGAAAAAGACCTGTAATTTGGAAATTGTAGTGTGATTCTTACAACCCAGTTGTTCTGGGGAATTGGGTCGGGATGATTTGCCATAATTAGTATAATTTTGCAGTGCCAAATCTCTTGGAAGTTGTAATTAACTTTGTAAATTAGGGAAGATTTGTGGATTTTTTCTCTTTTTGTTGGAATCAATAGGGAATAATTAGATTTTATAATTTTAGTATGCCTATCAAGTAATTTTCATCGTAAATATAAACATTATAAAATTTAAAAAACTGAAGATGGTTATTAATTATTTCTATAAAAATGAAAAATCATTTTTTAAAGTTTTAGAGATAAAATAAATTATTTTTAATAGTCATTATTTAAAATTGTGCCTCCGTAAAGTTTTGAGAAAGACATTGATTTCCTATGGGTAAATTCAAAATAGAGGAGATTTTTTTATTGTCCTCTTAACTCTTCTTTAAATCTCTTATTTTATAGTGAAATACAATATAAATTATTAAATATGTCAAAATTTTAACCATAAAAATAATATGTTTTATTAAACGTATTGTATTAATAATATTCAAATGTATTGTATCATGTTTATTATAATATTTTAATTTTATTAAACATGTTGTATTTGTATCGTGTTTTCATGTTCAAATTATCAAATCTACAAATAATTATTATTATCATCCAAATTGATGACAGAAGAATGATAGAACTTATTTCTAATATGTATATATATATATATATATATATATATATATATATGGTATGAATAGATTTTGATTCTAAGGTGATTGTGAAATGATGATGCCCTTGGAATATTTAATACTCGATCATCGCGTTATAACATTTTGCCCATATTTTGATTATTATCAAGATAAGGTAATTCTTAGGTGTTTGGAAAGGAAATGATGATCATGCAATGCCTTCGTTCTTTCAATGATGATAAATTGGAATTTTAAATTTATTAACAGAAAAAAGTTTTACATAGTTTAAAGATTCCAACAAGAGTTATATATATATATATATATATTATATTTGCTTATACGTTTAAAGCAAAGTAAAGATAAAAATCAAATCAAACCATTCTTTGTTTAAATGAAAATTCAAATAGCCTCTATGTGTTCATGAAAGGTGATACTTCATTGAAATTCAATAATCAGAGCACATGATCAATCTAAATATATATGCAATATTCCATAATTGAAATAAAAAGAAAATTCACATGATCATGCTTTAATATGCTAGAGACAGTGAATAATATTTATGGAACTTGGAACCCTAATGAAATATCCCATCAGTTGAAAAAAAAAATAAAAAAGACAGAGAAATACTAGTTTATAAGGAATAATAGTCCCCACATATAACGTTTTTCCACCGTAGAATAAAATATAATTGCAGTTGCACTTGCTAGCTTGCAATAACAAAGTGGGCCTCGGAGAGGGTTGGGGGCATCCGTCTTTGAACAATTTTTGTTCTCTTACAAGATGGACTATTAGATGGCGTGCCAGCAGCATCTTTGTAAAGCTAATTAACAGTGGGGTTTGACCTCTACCTTGACTGTATTATTTGCTTGCTTCTGTTGGAATTTCAGTTCAACTAGCTTCATCATTAGTACCATATATATATATATATATATATTTTTTTTTTTACTTTTTCATATTTGGGTTTAATAAAAAAAAAAGGATTAGGTTAATGAATGCCTACAAATATTTATTAAAAACTTTTACTTTTTTTTAATTAATATTTTTTTATTTACTATATTTTTTTTAAAATTAAAAAAAAATACTATAATAATTATAATCTTTTTCATATTTAACACTTCAACCCGTGCTTGGTTAACCTTTCCATATATAAAAAGAATGTGCATAACAAGTAGTATTACAAGGTACCTAACTGCTTCAGATTTTGGCAGTTATTGAACTTTTAACCAGTACTGTACTGCCAGCGATCATCATGAGACCAAACTGTTCTTTTCTGTGATCTTTTAGACTTTTTTTCCCTTTATTTCCCGTTCAGAGCAGATCAATCCCTCATTCTCATCCCCCTCCCCCCCCTTTTTTTCTTAATTTCAGTTAATGATTCGATCTCTCCTTTTGGGTAAATATATTTATTTACTGGAATATTTTTGCAAAAAAAAAAAAATTAAAGCCCTTTTTCGTTTAAATGCCGTGCTTCAATTTTAAGGTTCAAAAAAGTCTATGAAAAAAAAACTAAAGGAATGAATTAGTTATTCCTTTTGTGGTGCAGAGAATACTGCTAGAAAGTGGGGAATGCTAAAACTAAATGCAATAATAATTCAAACGGCGGGAGGCGCCTCTTTATAGTCTTTGCACTTTGTTATATTATCGAATTGTTAAAAGGGTAAAGAGTCGCTACCTCCACCTTTTTTTTTTTTTTAACACTAATCTCAGTTCTTTATAGTTGTTTACTTTCTTTTGCATTCTTGCACAATTTAGTTTCACATTCATCCAAAGTTTTATATCTCCAATTTTCTTCTTTTTTCATTTTTTTCTATCAAAAATTTATGGAAAAAGAAGTCTCCAAAATGGATCGTCAATCTTGTCGTCACCCGACTTTAGAAGTGGCAAATTAAGAATGGGTGCCATTGCCATTAACACATACTATACTAGCTACTATATTATTATAATTATTATGATCGAAAAATATAAACTTGCTAATGCTCTTTTTGTAAAAGGTCAATCACAATCTTACAACACAGAAAGAATTAGTGGGGTGTTGGAGTGGATATTTCGGAGAACTCTCTGATGGTTAAGTCATCAGATGGATCTTTTATACTTAATATGATTTAGAAAGCTTAGAATAAAAAGATTTTGACTGACTTTTGAGTCTGCTTATCATTTTATAGGCGTTATTGGAGAATATGACGTCAGGTGATTTGACAAGAAAACAACTGGCACCAGGCTAGCTATCAGTCTAAGATGCCTTCTGGTCCGTTTTGTCAGTCGACCGCCGTACAAGAGTTGTTAGTCCTAAGGTCGTGCTACCGTCGAGAGGTCATATCGATATCAATAATATTTTGGAAGCCGTCCAATTTTTTGACAGCCTTTTTGATAATGACGATCGTGTAGAAAAGACAATTAAATATTTGATAGATAACCCAAATGGTATAACAAGAATAAAAATTTTAAAAATATACGTAATTAATGAATTATTTTTTCAAACTCATTAGCTTAATTTTAAGGAAAGCAAAGAGAAAAAAAAAATTGTTACGAGTAAAACTACTTATCAAGATCGTGATCTTAATTTGACTTGAGATTTATATTGAAAATGATTTCTAATTTTTTAAAAATTATCAATATATTTTTTTAAAAAATATTTTTCTCAAACCAAATTTTACAAAATAAAGAAGAACCTAAAATTTTTCCGTCTCACTGGAGCTAGCTCTCGCTATTATTGCCAGGCGACAATGCTATTTATGTAAAACAGGTTGGGCTGGAAAAGATAAAGATGAGCAAAGTGCATTGTTTCTGCCACGTATCTAAACAACAGCAAGGCTTATGAAAAAGGTAAAAGTTGAAGTCAATATTTCGGTGAGATGTTGTTCTTGAAACCACGCCCCAACCCCCCCAAAAAAAAAAAAAGAAGCAAAGCAAAGTACTTCCCCCAGTGGTTCTTTGGACATTAAACAATTTAAAGCTTGAAAATGGCTTTTGAACCTTTTTACATGGGACAGTCAGGGCTAGCTTTAGCACAGGGAAAAAAAAAAAAAAAGCAACATGATCTCTCTTTACTAGATTTTGTATTGTCAATGTACATAATTCTGATCTTTTTCTGCTTCTAATAATTAGTTTTTCTTGGAGTAGGCTACGGTACTTCAACATGATCTCTTTTTAAGTAGTGAAGATCTACTCATCTTTGTCACTCATCTGATAACATAAGTCGATAATCATTTGTCTGCTGACAACATGGATGGAAACTGAAGACTGGTTTTTAAACTGCATAAAATTTCTTCATCTCTTAAACTTGCTTTACACTTTATTTCGAAATCAAGTTCCAAATTGAAAGAAATATATATCTCTATAGTCAGTATCTTGTAGAAGATAACGATTAATTACCTGACTGCAAATATCAAGGTATATATGAAAATTTCCAGCCAGGCAGTTGGAAAAGTGAAGCAGAAGGATGAGTTCAAAGGCAAAGTCGACGTCAAGCAAAGCCATCAGGAACTTGAGCATCAATGGGCGAAAGTTTGGCGAACCGACTTTGACATATATGCTCACAATTTACTTGTTTTTTCTAAGCCAAGTCCATCGTAAGAGAAACTCTTCTCCATTATGCTTCAAAACCTGCAACAGTCAATTCGCCGATATTTTGACAAATACAACCTACCAACTTCATATGGACTCCAGATTTTATCTTTGACTTTAATGATCCACGTTTATATTACACCAGGGTGGTTCGAGAGGGTTGATTTATCGCTTTAATATGCTTTGGTACTACCATTTGAAAGTGCTAAGAACTTTCCAAGCACTGTGATTTTGCGCTTTCAAGTGTCAAAGATAAAATTTTTCACTTGTTTGTTTGCTCAATTTGACATTGCCTTTGCACGCACACCGCAATTATTGCATCTTTGTGTGTACGGCATCTTGTTCATTGTCACCACATTAATATGATGCAACCATTTTTTGAGGTTGAAAATTTTCTTATATTTTTTCACTTAAAAAGTTCTGGGTAAAATAGATGGCTTAAAGAGTTCCGTCAAAGAGGCCCAACAGTGGCCTGAACCATTTTTATTTCAACGATTGTAGCGTAAAGGCAAAAGCCCAAAACGCGGATAAGATGATGAATGATCCTAACAGGAAGGTCCGGCACTCAAGGCCTTTCTCAAGTTTTAAGAATTTAACCGCACCACCCTATTTGCCGTTCCGTTCCCGGTCAAACTATAATTATTGGAAATCATTTTAAAAGGAAAAAAAAAAAAAGAAGTACTAGTGATGGAAACAACGACGTAACAATGGTTGCAAGCTAACGGCGCCGAGAGCTAAGTCGAGCCAAGACCAAAGCTAAGAGTCCGTGCGGCTCACTTCACGCGTTAGTCGGCAGCAGCCGGCGCATCACGGCTGTTCATCAACATCATTCTCAAAACATGGACGCAAACGCTTCTCTCCCTCTCCCCTTTTTGGTCCTTTCGGATACCAAAGCTCATAATTCAGCATTTAGGCCTATGGATTAGACGTGAACCAGCTTACTCCTTTTGAATTATGGCTTTTCTGAGTAAAGTCAGAATTTATAGGTAATTTTTTTATATTCTATTAAATTATAAATACTCTACTTGATCTTTACACACAAGCAATGTACCGAAAGAAACAATGTTAGATGTGCATAAGTTTTTTTTTTTTAAGGATAATTATTTTATATAAAAAATTTATAAATTAAATTTGTGTAATGATATTTATTTATTATTGATTTTTAAATATAATTTATTAGATAGTGTTGTATCACGAGTTTTATTTATTAAAATTTTTTATAATTCATATATAAAATAATTTTTTTAAATTAGTATAAAATGAGAATATAAAAATATTTTAATTTATTTTATATTATAAAATTTTTTATATTTAACTCAAAAAATCACAGCTAACAAAAAAAAAATATTAATATATATGAACTAAATGAAGGCAGGAGAACAATCTAATCTTCCATTTTCGTGTTTGATGTACAATACATGACGCGAAGGAGGCGGCCCACCCCACCCAACCAAAAATTAGGCTTAGGCTTAGGCTTAGGCACCCCTAAACTTAAATGCCGAATTTGTCTACTTCCTTATAACCCGACTAAAAAAAGGAGACTCCCCCATGTGCCCTAAACCTAAACCTTTTCATTTATGTTACAAAAGTTCCCATTTTGTCGATCTCGTGAGTGGTTTATTTTTTTTATTTTTAGTTCATAAAATATAAAATAGAAACCAACAGTAGAGATGGATAAATAAAGCTGATAAAAGAAGTAATTAGGAAAAAAATCTCATGTATTAATTAATCGATTAATTAATTTCCGGGAAACGATCAAAGTCTGGCAGTTTTTCGGTATGTAATGTAACAGCAGGCCAGAGAAGCAGCAATAAGGGAAGGAAACGTCAAAAATGCCAACTGGACTAGTAGCCGAGCCTAATCCGATGATGACTCAAGCCACCAGCCCACCTCACGCGCTCTCTCATCTCACATCCCGGCGACCCACTCCCCCCAACCCCAACCCTCACCCTCTTTCTATTATTCCCTTTTCCTACTCTCACGCCCCTCTCATGTGTCCGCCGAGTCATCGCCGAACCGACCCCAACTCCAACCCCTTTTTTCTATTAACCCCTTTTTGTCTCTCTTTCCCCAAAATCAATAACCTAAATCTCCCACCCCTAACCAAAACTAACCCAACCCCTCCCCTTTTTCGTCTTCCCTAATCTTCCAATGGGCGATCTTACCGAATCCATCACGCCGTTAGCTACGCTCACCTCTCCTTCAACCGCACCCCACTCCCGTACGTTACCTGTCCGTGAAGATTGTTGGTCCGAGGAAGCCACCGCCACCCTCATCGAGGCTTGGGGTCGCCGTTATGTTGAACTTAACCGTGGGAACCTCCGTCAGAAGGACTGGCAAGATGTTGCTGACGCCGTTAACGCCCTTCATGGTAAAACTAAAAAGACGCACCGTACCGATGTCCAGTGCAAGAACCGGATTGATACCATTAAGAAAAAGTACAAGATCGAGAAAACTCGTGTTACCTCCTCTAACGGAACCCTAACGTCGTCGTGGCCTTTCTTCGAACGCTTGGATGCTCTTATCGGATCCAATTTCGCCACTAAAAAGCTTTCGCCGTCGCCGAAGATATCACCGAAGCCGTCGCCGAGGTTGTCACCCAGGATCCCGGGATCTCCTCCAGTCGCACTTCCGCTTCCGCTGCCGTACAGGAGGACTCCGCCGTCGGCTATGGTTGTTGCGCTTCCGCAGAAGAGGCCAGCGGTGGACGACGGATATTTCAAGAGAAATTATTCCGCTGTTGCCGCAGCGGCGGCTGCTGCGGAAAGTGATGAGGAGGAGGCGGAGGAAAGCGAGGGAGAGGAAAGTGAAGGAGAAGGGGAAGAGAGGGAAGGGATGAAGAAATTGGCAAGAGCGATAGAGAGGTTTGGTCAAGTGTATGAAAGAGTGGAAGGGGAGAAGCTGAGGCAGATGGTGGAATTGGAGAAGCAAAGAATGCAATTTGCTAAAGATTTGGAAGTGCAGAGGATGAGGATGTTTATGGATACGCAGGTGCAGCTTGAGAAGATCAAGCGTAGCAAACGATTATCAGGTTCCAGTGGTGAGGCCTATTCTTCCTCATAAAAAACTGTCTTTAGCTTTATTTATTATTGTTTCTGTTATTTGATTAAAATGTATATTTTTCATATAATGGATTCATTTATGTTATGCTTTATAGCTATTCTTCTTCGATTTTAAAAACATTGTTTTTACTTGATTAGTTGTTTTAGTGTGTTTTTGGCCATTAGATTGAATGAAATAATAAGGGTTTTAATTTGTTAAATTTGTTAGTGTTGATTTTTATGGGATATTTTTTTTGGTGATTGAGGGAGTGAGTGGGGGACACATTATGTTCGGAGTGTCTATATATTAAGCTTCTAGCATGAGAACTTAATGATGATCAAAGTAGTAACTTTTAATGCTGGCAATGGACCATTTTTCTCAGTTTCTTGTGTGTTATGTTTGCTTTGTTTGATAGATGACCTTAGAGAGAACTGGCCAGTTGGGGTTGAAATTAGTATTGATAATACAAAGGGGTGTTCATTCATGGATGAGTGTTTTGGATCAGTTTGTGGTATATTTATGGGATAAACAATTACTGTCAATTCTTTGATGATATGCCGTTATATTTTTCTTATCCAAAGGGTTTGACCTTTGCTGTCCTTTTTTCGATACTTATTGTGGCAGTGCTGTCTTAGAACATATTCATTATTTTCTGCTGAAAGCTTTCTTCAAAGTATGAATGACTGTAGATATTGGCTGATGCATGGTTACACTACTGTCTTTTTTGTTTGATGTAGAACCTTGCATGAATGCCTGGTTTCCCATCATGTATTCTATACAAGGTGCATTACTTGAAAGTTGCATGCTTGCATTGGTTGATACTGATTTCAGTTTGACATTTGTTTTTCTTACTTATTAAATGTTTGTCATTATGGTATGGAATGAGTGTATCTGTTATACAAGTTGAAAAATAAGGTGTTAATAGTAGGCTTCTGTGTTTTCAAAGATGTGTCCAACTTTATTTGTATACTTGGTTCTTTTTGTGTGCTTCTCTTGGATTTAAGTTTTGACTTGTCTTTGAACATGCATTTTGCAATAAAGGAATTGAAGCCTTGACCTCCATTGTTTCTATGGAAATACCATGCAAGGAATTGAAATTTTGAATTTCACTGTTTCTTTGGAAATACCATGCTTCAGTGTGCATTAGCAGCCATATAATTTGCTGGTGGATTAAGGTTTATGTATTGAGAGTTACTTTTGATGTGGGAATTGACTGACTTGCCAGAAGTGACAAAATCTGCTTCTCTTGTTGTTGATAGGGCTGGTAAAAGGAATGCAGGCCAGTTTTATCGAAAGGGAAACTTATCTCTTATATCTGCATCGCATCCTAGACTGATTAGGTTAGGAGATTGACTCTGTTTGGTAATTTGTCACTCCATGACCCTCTAAACCTGTAGTCAATTCAGAATGTGCTTGTTCTGTTGGTTTATTGGGTTTTCCATTTTGTTAAATGTGTGCTTACGATGGCCTTATTCTGTGAAAGTATGTGTATTTGGAATGTCCTGCTGTGTTAAGCCTTTTAGACTGACCAGGTTCAGGTTTCTGTTCAGATAAACTTTTATCTGTCCTTCTAATTTACTTTCTTGGTTTGTCAGCAGAAAATGTATGTTTCTCCATTGCTGGTCAGTTGACAGAGGTTGGCTGTCTTACAGAAATATGCTTTAGCATTTAAATTGATCTCATATCTGTGAACATAACACAACCTAAATGTTTTGTCTATCATATTACTATATGATTAAACATGTTAGCATTTCCTGGTTCAGAATAAAGATGAAGAACTATCAATTTTGATGTTTGCCTTTTGCCATATAAATTTGTCTTGGATATGGCTGATGATGAATGGTTCTGAAGTTGCACTTTTGAGGATCCTTTTAAGCCTGTCTTGACTTGGTAGAATAATGATTATAATGTGGTTTGTGTTGTGGAGTCCTTGACTAATTGAAGGAAAGACGTTGGATACAATTTTTTCTTATGTACTGTAAAGGTATTGTCTGTACTCATGTAGTTATCTGCATTAAGACTGTTTCTCTTCAGCTCTGCCTGCGATTCCTCTGCTGTACGTACTTATCTTGAAGAATTATTTCAAAGCCGTACATTCAGCCCTCTGTTGAGCATAATGGCCCTATGCATCTATCTAATACACAGGGATCATGCTTTGAGTCATTCATTGTTAAAAATCGTATGGTCTTGCGCAGGTCTTGTTGTGTGATATTTCTGTGGCAAATAGTTCCACTCAACTAGATGTATTGAATCTTGATTCGATGTAATCATCCTTAGATTTCAGGGTCAGGGAACTGAGGTGTATGGGCTGCTTTTGGTTGTATGTTGTTGTGTATACAGTCTCCTTGACAGTTTTTGCATTGTTAAACATTTTTTGATGTAGAATTGATCCCTAAAGAAGGCCTATTTTTCCCTTTTTCTTTGTTGCAGACATTTATGGCTAGCCATCTGGGGAAGAGTTTCGACTGTTATATCCGTGGGGAAAACCATGAAGAATATTGATATTTTTATACTCATCCCTTGGAAGTATATATAGTTTTCTAGCTGATACTGGACTCAGAACTCTGATGATAGCCAGCAGTTGGCAGATAAGGTTGCCAGAGGTTTTGAAGTTGCTTTTTCTTTTGCCTTCCCACCCCCCCACCGCCTCTCATTTTGGGGAGCCATAAAAAACTGAAGTCACTGTAATTTAATTTGGGCCTACATTTGGTCCAATGTCTTTTGTTTTAGTTGGCGAGTCACTTTTAACTTATTAGCTTTTTGTTAGTCCTTGTGTTTGTTGCTATGTACAAGATTAGGTTGTAATTCAGAAACTCGTCTTCACTTTCCCCGGCAAAGCTTTGCCTTTTTAACTCTTGTGTTTACTTTCGTCGGTCTGTGATTTGATAGCTATATATATATATATATATATATATTTTATACAACACACTACAAATCATTTCTCACGTCATTGAGAGACTGACAGTGACAATCATTCCTTAAAATTACTTTACGATATATGGCATCTCACAAAATCTTGATGCCATAATACATACAACTGAAACTGATGCCACGATTGTCAAATGTTCACACTTCATCAAGAACCGTCATAGCATATTGGCTTAATCAAGAGTTAACATAACTTTAGTATCCTTCACCCTCCGACAACATTCACTGTAAATACCTCGTCATACGGTTCCAGTTAAAGAGAAAAGAAAAACTTGTGGCATTGGAAAGATATCCTTTTCATTCATCCTCAAACATACAACACGATCTCTACCCAGGAAAAGCATACATATAAATATATATGTATGGTAATAGCTCAAACATTTAAGTTAATAGTATTTACTCTCGTGATTTAGCTGGCTATATATCTGGGAACGGGAACCGATGATATGTGAAATCTAGTAATTGTATATTAATTATTAACCAGCTGACCGCTAATATTTAAGCGGAAGAGAACACATTTCTGATCCTGCTCTAAAAAAGTAACAGATAACTAATTAAGGCTGATATATCCTTAATTTATACGTCTAAGATGTAATGTAATATACTAAGTAAATAACTTACGTTACAAGTTGATTGATGAAATAATTAACTAAAATGCTAATATATATATATATATATATATATATATAACATAAGAACTAATAACCAGACCAACGTTATTAGGTACAGAATTTTGTAAGTGCCTCATGCAAAGTGACAGAAATCTTGACATTGAAGCAGTGCGAGCCAGTGCTACCTTGCTTTAACTTCAAACATTTTGCCTTTTTTCCTTACATTTTCCCCTCTCCCCTCTGGTTTTGCTTGTTATCATCATCCTGCAGCAGTAATCAGTATTCACAAAACACTGAAATGCATGAATGAAACCGATAAAAGAAAGGACAATATATATCGAGTATCGACTGACTCATTCTCTCTCTCTCTCTCTCTCTCTATATATATATATATATATATATATATAAGGACGGAAATGCAGTAGCATGAAACCAGCATAATGATCCAGTTGCTATTAAAATAACATAATCATAGGAATGAAAACGAAATAAAAGAAACCGTAGAATATTCACAGGATAAAATTACATGACATTGTTGATTTAGCAAATCTGTTAGTATAGCAGCTATTGCTAATTGGTAAGAGGATAACATGAATGTTGCATGATGAATTGATTTCTAACACAGTTTCTCCAAGGGAAAAACAGAAGCAAAAGGGAATGGGAGAAAATTCTGGAAAGACATTAAATTTTTTTCTTCCATTGATTGGTGAAAATGGGATGGATAATATAGGAGCCAAAGCAAGCTAGTGAATTACATCTTTTCAATCATATGAAACTCAATCCTTCTTCAAGTCATGAGTGTCTCTTTATTATTATTATTATTATTATTATTATTTTGCTAAGCAAAGTTTGCACTTTAACTGAATAGAAAACAGTTATATTATCCGGTGAGTGATTGATGCATTTATATGTTCAGCACAATTATAGTTAAAATTTTTGAGTTTTTTTTCGTATATTCAGAAGATTATACCCTTACATATACGTTTGAATATATATTTAACACAAATATTAAATACGGATAAGAAAAACGAAAATATTAACATAATATAGGAAAATAGTTGTTTAACAAACATTTGTTACATAGAGGCAAAATTGAAAAGGAAAGAGGGGTGGAATTAAAAGGTAGAAAGAAATTATACTCTGATATTGTAAAATGGAAAAATAGGAAGCAAAATGAAAACTGGTGGATTCCCATATTCACAAAACCCAGTATTTTCAACTGTATGAGGAAAATGAAAGGGCCAAAAAACTAATTCGCTAATTAAAAAAAATTATTTTATTTGCTTTTGTCCTCAAATTTCCCCTTCCATTTTCTTATCATCTATCTTGCACCAAACATGAGGACAGAAAAATAATTAAGTTTCCTTCACCCTTTCCTTAATATAAAATAAACATAAACCGGTTAATTTTAATCCGATATTTTTTATTAGTTTGGTAAATTTTCAATTTTAAGATTCATATTCGACTATTTAAGTCCGGATAGGGTGCTAAGGTAAGGGGCATGTATACCTAAATAAACATACAACCCAATTAGTGCAGCTAGCAATTTGTTTGAGCTGAAACAAGTCCTATAGTTTTTTTTTTGTTCAAAAAAGATTTTAAGATGGGAAAGAGTTGTAGATGCAAAGATTTCAATTCAGAATCTATTAAATTCAATCTTATAAAGATCATTGTA
The DNA here is from genome assembly GCA_038381775.1 of Adansonia rubrostipa. Taxonomy (NCBI): domain Eukaryota; kingdom Viridiplantae; phylum Streptophyta; class Magnoliopsida; order Malvales; family Malvaceae; genus Adansonia; species Adansonia rubrostipa. The sequence continues at coordinate 5,368,365 of JBBYHM010000004.1, read as the reverse complement.
TAACCCAACTAAATTAAAGTAGCCTTACAGGTTCTAAGTCCTATAGTTTTTAAGGTATGATGATATAGGTTTCATGCTTTGTAAGAACATATTCAATATTGATGCAAATTAATAAACCAAAATTAACTCGGCAAAAGAACACCACTGCCAACTTAAAACTTCACTACCATATATGCATGTATACGATTTTTGTGAGGGATGTACTCTATGCATGTCTTGGTAATGGACATGATATATTGATGAAAATCATAATTCTATTAGTTAGCATGTTGTTCTGATTTTATCCTAGTGAAAAACATTAGCTTTAGAGTCAGAAATTTTAGGATTTACATTTTTGGTATTTTGTAAAGCTAGTACCTCTGTAATTAGCGAATTGCAAGGGATCATTATTTCAAGATGCCATTTTATATTTTTTTCTGTGAAAAATTCAGATTCTAACTGCAAGTCAATACTCGAGTCTCAAGATCTTCTTCCACGATAAATAGGTGTAGTTTTAATACATTGAGGGAAAAAAAATCCAAATTAAAGACGGTATACTCATGAACTTGCACATGCACACACACTAGCAATATCTTTTATATAGGAAAGATTATTTCATACATTATTAGTGGGGTTAACAAACTCCGTAAATAGTATTAGTGAGATGGAACATGTCTTATTTTTTATTTTTTATTTTCTTATATATCCTTTAAGGGCATATGGCACACTACTAACATTACGTGGAGTTTTTCAACTTCATTGATAATAGATTGAATAATTATTTATTTATATATTGAGCCAAAAATGAACATATTTAAAAAAAAAAAACTAATTTGAAAATGAATGAGAGATATGGCAATATAAGTCTTTTTAACTCTACTTATGAAATTAAAAGAATCTATTATCAATGTATCAAAATCAAATATGTTAATTATAAGATTGCATATATTTTTCCCTTTTTTTGAAAGGTAATTCAATCTTCTTCTCTCGGTAAAGTTAAGAAAAGCTCTTTGCAATAAACCTCACAGCAAAAAATAAACTCCAAAAACATGGAGGGTTGTCTTTGATACTATTTAGTTTTAGATTTATGTGTAAAAGTAGTACATAATTGTTCCCTTAGCCCTGCATCTAATTCACAGTTTTGTCTTAGTCTAAAGTTTAAGCTCTCATAAAAATATAGCCAAAAAAAAGCTATAAAATATTTTAATTGCAGTATTTGCTTCAGATATATAGTTAACCTTTTGACAATATGAATTGATGATTTGTCCCACTAGAGAGCTTGATGAAAAGTGTGATTTATATATGTTACCAAATTGATATAAAAAATATGATATGATAAAAAAAGATAATATGAATATAATAAAAATACGAATATATCAAATATTATAATTATTAAGTCAAAATTTGTATCATACTTTAAACGGAACATAATATAAAAAAGATAACATGCAAGTATAAGATAGACTACGCCATGCAAAATAAAGATTCGTCATTGAATTAGAAGTTTATACGTAATGCCTTGCTACCACAATACTCGGATGTGCATGTCATTAATTTATTTATAAAGAAACAATCAAAGAAGGCATCTCAGCTGGATACGATGAGGATTAAACAAATTAATTTAATATGTTATCTACTATTAGAGGAAAAACTAATTAGTGTATAAATTAGTATAGTTAAATAACTTTGGAGCACGTGTCATGTACTAGAAATCCCTGAGGACAATTATAATATGTTTTTTTGTAATTAAAACTTTAGTTTTATTTCAAATTCTGGGTCCAATTGGAATATATAAATTTCCATGAGATGTATGATTATATGATATATAGACATAGACATTCATGGGGAGCACAATATCCAACAGAATCATAAAAAGTACCAAAAAAACAATTGGAAAAGTAAACTAGTGACAAATATTTAATTAGGAAACCAAAAAAAGTGTTTATTATTATTATTACTATTATTATTATTATTATTATTGCATGATATGGAGAGAGAAACAAAAAAGAGGGGTAATCTTTCTCCTTCAATTATGTCTAGTAACAATAAGAGATGAGTAAAAAGTTTCGAGGTAAATTTATTTAAGAAATTTTAATATATATATTGATATTAAAATTATTAAATTTTATAAATAAAATTAACAAAGTAAAATATATTTTTAAAGATTTAATAAAAAATAATTAAAAATATAATAATCTTACTTATAGAGTTAAAAATTTAACTGAATGTATAAAAGAAAACCCAATTTGGTTACCTACTTCCTCACTACCGCAAAGGCCTCCAAGGTTGAGTTTCGAACTAGGGTTTTGCAGTAAAGGGTTTAGGGTTTTACCAGTGAAATAAGATCCCCATCTTATAATATTATGTTCTTTTAGTTCTAACATACACTATTTTAATACTATTGTTATCTAATTGACTAATCAATTCCAATTATATATTTTTTCCATGTATTCGCTGAATAGTATATATTTCCCTTTAATTTATGTTTCTGTATACTATGGAATGAAATTAACTAGATTTGGGGACAAAAATAGAAACCTATTTTGAACAAAAAATTAATCTTATGTAGCATAAATAAATATCAAAGTAAAAAGAAAAAAAAATACCTTTTGTCTAAGAAGCTAAGGCAAAGCTGCGAGCTAGCAAGCTAAGACGCCAGCTGCTTGGACGATGACTTATTAGCCTCGTCGTCGACGTTGGGTTTAATTTGATTTTTCTTTTTCTTCTTCTTCTTATATGCAATCCCTCTGGCCTTAGCTTGGCACTCCCTCACTTCACGCAAATAAACCCTAATTGCTCCATTTCCGAAAGGGTTAGTCTCCGGCAAGCCGCCATGCTCTTCGTATGCAGCTCTTAGGCGTCCGATCAGTGCATCGAGACTCCCCCAGGCTTGCCTTAGAGGACAAGTACAAGGAGCAGGTGGGTCAGGTTGTCCGAAAAAGACGCAACCAAGCAGGTGAACCTTAGTCTTCCCAAACTGATCAAGATACCGTAGAAAATCAAGAACATGGTTGTAGTTACACTGTGATAGTGCAACCGGGGGCCTCTGATTCTTCAAATACTGCCCAAAAGTGTTCCAGTCTCGCCGTTTCTGGGACTCATAACGACTCAATGGAGCTGGCTGAGGCTGGTGCTGATGGTGGTGGTTACCGGAGGATCGCGACGACCCTTCAGCAGAATCTTTTGCTATATGATCATATGACATGATTAATTAGAATTTTCTTTGTCCAAATGAACTCTTGGCTATTTTTCGCAAGAAAAGGTGGAAAGAACAGGGATAGTGCAGTGGAGAGAAAGGTGAAAATCACGTCTTTGGGTCTAACTGAGGAGACATGTTATGGGCCCCCTATGAGTGTGCTTTTGTTATCTTCTTCTTCTCTCCTCTTTTTTCCATTCACACCATTTGCACTAACAAATAGTTTTTTAATGGAATGTATAATTACAATTATTGTATTGCCAATGCCAATATGATCATCTCTAGAATCATCATCATCATTTTCACCGTCATACGTTTTGATATATACCTATTCATCATCAGCAGGTTACGCACCCGAGCATATAAGTTTAATTCATTTTAATTTGATTTTAGATTTGATTTTATTTTTTTTTTACTTTTAGATTGATCTAGATTATTATTTAATAATAAATTTTTAAAAATTTACTTATAAAATATATAAATATTCATATAAAAATAATTATTTTAACTTTTATTAATTTATAAAACAATAATTTAATTTTTGGTGTTAAACCCGATGCAAACTAAACAAAAAAATATAAAAATTTTTTAAGCGTAACTCAGCCGATCTACAAACACTTCTACTTTTATAAAACTTTTTGGTGTGTTGTTTACTTGTTGGTGCAAGAAAAATTTTTAGAAAAAATCAGAGTAACCATCATAATTGTTTTGATAAATTGGATATAAAAAAAATATTTAAAATCAAACTTAAATTTATAAGTCAATTTTAACTTATTCCTAACCAATCAGTCAAGATGCTGCTGGCTTAACCATGGTAATTAAACACTTAGTAGAAGTTTAATTTGTCTTGCTTTAAAAGAAAAATTCTGACAATAAGTTGGCAGTGTCTGACTCCGTAAGAAGAAGCTGTTGGCTCAAATTAGAGAGTCCAGAAGAAATTGAACATGGTTTTCCGCGCAAAAAATTATTACTGCCATGATCTTATCCATTAGGACAATCACCACTTGTAAAGTAATAATACTGATAGCACGGAATTATATATCTTAGTGGTATATATTGCTGATGTTTTCCTTGGTTTATTAATTATTCTAGTGTGGATATTTTTTCAGTTGATGACCATTTCCTGGTCTTCATTTCTGCAAATTTACTCGATTGAGCATGTAATTAAACCAGGGAATATCAGGGATACCCTTACAACAATGCCTACAAGTTTTTTAAGTTCTATCTCAGTTTTTTGAGTACATAATATACATTTTTTTTTTTTGGCTCAGTCAAAAATCACAAATATATTTCTCATTGAACAAGTTTACAAGATGCTAATGTAATCTATTGATAGAATATTGGATTTTTAATTTCAATTATCAGAGATTAAATCTTGATAACTTTAATTTTTTTTAAAAAAAATAAATTTACAAGAGGAGAATAAATAGCATCCAAGAAAACACCTTATGCAGAAATTAAATTCAAATTCTCATCTTTCACAACTCCTAATCACACCACCATGAGTAAAGACTACCCAGGATATCTACCACAGTTATAAACAAGCATGGAAAAGTTCAAATTTATCAATTCCCTGAAAATATGGACACAATCTACCATTCTAATCAAGTCAACTAACGTGAATTTCATTAAATACCTTCAGAACCTCTTTTTTGCAAACCCATTAAACCGCCACTTCTGAATCCGATTCAATTATCAACGCTTGATTGTTGCACCAAGGAGATAATATACACTAGAATTCATTATACCCATAAAATGGATGAAAAATATTTTTTTAATAAAAATTTATAATATTTTAAAAAAATATATAAATGATTAAAAAAGTAATTTTCCAAATGAATAGCTAATTTTTAATGGGTAGTTTTCTTAATATTAAAAGACTTAAATATTTCTAGTTTTATTTGATTATTATAATTTTAACTTGATTTTTTTATGAATTCATAATTAGGTTTGTGATACTTGACTCAATGATACCAAACTCAATAAAGAGTTTTATATATAGTATAGATAGATGTATGATATGATAAAAAAATTTTCATTGTGCATGTGCATATGAAGTTACAGGTCCATTTTTTTCTTTTTATTTTCCTAAAAGCGTTAAAAAATATGAATATCTACGAAGATTTCCTGGTTTTAATCAGGAAATTGGGAAAGCGTTGTTTCTAATTTGAATTAAAAGGGGTATATATGGTCTTCAAATTCTCTTTGCCAAGCAGATGGGTCCAAATTAAGATAAAATTTCTTTAATACTTTGGTTTTTCTATTATTTTAAATCAACAAAAAATAACGCGTTTGTCTAGTATTATCATTTCATAGTCTTGTTAATTTGAGTTTTCGTCACTTTGTCATATAAAAAAAATACATTTCCAATTTAGGGGCAGATCAATTTTTTTTTCCTTGAAAATAACCAAAACTATTATTGCATATAAAGTAGCAAAAGTTTTTTTTTTTTTTGCATATAAACGTTTTTATACCTACCCTATCCTTTGGATCCCCTAAATAGCAAACCCTAAATTTAGGGGGGGAGGAACTAGTATCTTGGGCAACTGACAAAAAAGCTAATTTGCAAGGTCAACTTCACGAAATAATAATAATAATAAACAGTGAAAGTATATATTGGACGGTACCCTTCTTTCTTTTCAAAAGCTTCTCAAATCTTGAAGAAGAATTGAAGATCAATTCAATATTAGATCTCCGATATAATCACTATATGGCAAACCTTACACGTTAATTTCAGGAGCACTTTAATTTCCAGTCTGAATTTAGAGCCAGCGAATAAGTTGCAAGGTTTTGCTAGGCAATTATTAATGGATAACTGAAAATTCAAGAAAGTGCCAAAAAAGAAATTTGAGGATATGGATGGTTTTTTGATGCAAAATTGAGAGACATCGACGGGAGATGGGGTCCACAACCCTCAGTAAATGGCAGTAAATTAGTGATGTATCATCATGCTGTTGGGACTTTGATACTACCTTTACAAGATTGTGCCACTTATTCATTCAATAGGGCTCTTTTATGCAGGCCAGCTTTTTGTATAATAAGCTTCGAATTCGATCCCAGACAGAATTGTACATATAGGCAAAATGGATCTTTTTGCATACCATCGAGATGGCAAAATTAGTTATCATGTTTAATATTCTCTGATTTTGGACTAAAAAAGGAACAAGATGTGATCTGGGAGTCATATCCTTGAACATCCAAAGCTATTTGGTCAGATTTCTGTAAAGGTCGTCAGGTCAGATACATTGGGAACCCTATTTCACGAAAGTGATTTGCAGTAGCCTAGTACAATGATAAAGCAAGTTTCAGCCAAAAAAGCATATTTATTGCAGCAAGATTTGGAGGAATTTTGGCAACTATTTTCAGTGGCAAATTTTATTTTTAGAACAGTGTTTATGACCTGATTTTGAGGGTGCATATGAAATTATTGGTGCCTTCAAAGACCATATATATATATATATATGCATATGGTTTTAAGGAAAAATACTAGGCAAAAGGCAGTCAAATTCTCAGAATATATGATGATAGTTGACCCACACCCTTTGGCCATTTGCATGTTATGTTATTAGTAATTAATTAATAATAATGACAAAGCAAGCAATCTGTCTTAAAGAAGGGAGCAAGTCGAAATGTAAAAGAGACTTCAATTCGAAGGTGATCACTAGAAAACGTGACGATGAAATTGCAAGAATCCGTGCTTAATTTATTCCCATAACTTTCTACACCAAGAACCAAACAACTGACCCCCCACTGTTATATCTTGTGAAAATTTGCCTATAGTAGGCTTGTAATGATTGGACAAAATCCATTTTTAAGGACAAAAAAAAGGGGATCTTTAACAGTGTGAACAACATGATTAAGAAGTGATTCCAAAGTAAAAATTGCTGTAAGCAATTGGTTTGATGCTTAAAATGAAGGTACCTTTCGTCGGGCTGATTTCATTGTATATTTGCTAGCTTCCTTTAATTATATTTCGCAAGCCCTTCCCTACCGTGTATATACCATTAAAGATCAGTATCTCTTAATTACTTAAAACCCTAAGTTGACCACTGTCCCTACTTTCCCTTTCTTGTCTTTTTTTTTTTTCCTCCTTTTAATGATCTCTTGTTTTGCTTGCACTTTTTTCTAAACCTAACTTAGTTATCCAAATTAGACTCTCTAAACTATAAAGATACCCATTTGTCCAAGACAGGTGTTGAATTTAGAATCTATTTCTCTTATATTTAGTGGTCATTTCTTCACTAGCTCTCTCCTAAAGAACAATGATTATATACATCAAGGATTCCTTAATTAATTTTCTATATAAACTAGCAAGTCTATGCTATATGAAAGAATAGAAACCTAATTGAAGAGTACTTGAGTTTTGACGCTTCAAATCAAACATATAACTGGCGAGAAAAAAAGAAAAAAAGGGAGAGAGAACTTGAGGGTGTAAAGCTAGGCAGTTTATCTTTGTCATTTTAATGTCATGTGGTGATCAAAGTTGCAGTCATATACGTCATATACATGTCAATAGTTCTGTGATTTATTAATAAAATATTAAAATTTTAATTTTAATGATCAAATATTACGACTACAAAAAAAAATCACAGCCATAGATATAGTTTATGAATAATGAAGAGCTTAACGAAAAGACAGCCCGTTATTCTCCATCTCATTCTTCATATCAGTTTTTTGCTTTCCTCCAAAAAGTTGTACCCAAGATGCGTTTGGGAGGGGGGGTGGGGTGGGTATATCTTAGCTTTTCCCCATGCGTAAGCGGAGGGTCCTTCGCAAGTGATTCCTTTATAAGTGGGCATGAATGGTCACCATTGGTGCATAAATATATATATATATATATATATATTCCTACCAAAATAATCTTTATAATGTTAATTAATGCTAGGCTAGGTTTTTAGTAAATTATTTATTTGATTTCATATCTTTATTTTAAATTAATATATTTGCATATAAGCATTTAAAAAGAAAATAAATTTGTATTACTAAAAAAATAGAAGATGAAAAGTTAATATATTTATAGAATATATATATATATATATATATGAAATGTTAGGTTTCTACTAATAAATACAAATATTAAATATTTTTTTATAAATTAGTTTAAAAATAATATAAAAAGTTGTCCAAATAATTTCAAAATTTTCAAACATTTATTGCTTTTAATAAATAAGCATCAATAAATAGGTAAAATATGAAAAAATTAGCAAATTAGTTTAATATTTTAATATTTATTAGCTGATTATTTAAAATTAAACATTTAAAAAATTAATCAAACTTTAAACTTTCTCGTTTTTTTCCACCACTTAATTTTATTTAAAATGGTTGGAAGAGGAAAAATTACAAACATTAATTATTACATCAATTATGACTTTCATTGTGACGAAAGAGAATGTAAATTTTATTTTTAATATATATATATATGTATATATATATATATATATTGATAAGTTTAATGGGAAATGAAACAAATTCGTAGCTCTCCCAAAACAAGCATTGCCCGGGGGAGAGGGGGGGCCATGATAGAGGCAATTTGCAGTGTTTAGTCATTCAAAAGAAAAGCAAAGGCCAACTTACTAAAGAATGTAGAGTCTAGAGATGCTCACTTCAGTGATGAAATTTCAAATTCATAAATTTATCAAAATTTATTATTATATATGAATGCATTAGCTTTTAATTGCCTTAAACCTACAAAGTGATAACATATTCCAATTTCTTTATTATTATTATTATTATTATTATTATTATTCGTTGATATCTTCCTAGAAAAGGATGGAGGAGGCTGTAAGGTAGAGCACGAATGAGATCTAGAACATAGGAAAGATTAGAGGGGTGTTGGAGTTGAGATTTTAAGACACTTCGATGCTTAAATTTGGAGTTTTTAGAATTTAGCAAGAAGAGAATAGAGGAGAAGAAGAAGAGTTGAATGTGTATGTCTTACTTGGAGGCCCAACTGCCCTTTTTATACCTAGATCTCCGAAGAGCATGTATGATATGTTTTTTGTCGTCGTCCAGGTATTGTTGTCCAAATGAGGCTACTTGTCTAGCATCTTTTGGCTGTATTTGTTAGGAGATGTCGGTAGTCCCCTACTTGCTCAAAAAAGGAGGCACCTGATTCGAATTGTACTGTTTAGAGACTCTTGTCAAGTAGGTGTGTCAATGTATGAAGTGCGCTCTAAACGATAGGTGAGTTGGGCAATTAGACAATCGCGCTCTTGAAGCCGAGTTGATTGAGTTTTGGTTACCTTTGAAGCCATCTAGACGCTTAAGACCATTTAAGCAATTAGGTCATTATGACTATTTAATGAATCAACATATTTGGGTATAACATTATTATTATTATTATCATCATCATCATCATCATCATCCAACAGAAAGAGCAGCCAATCCCCGTGAATGGGCCCATTCTCCTCCACAATTGTCTTTAAGTGCATCTTTCTAATCCATCGTCGACCCTAGGCATAAGAACATGTTGTAGTATCTTATAACAATAATAGAATAAATACGACATTATATATTTAAATATTATTAATATGATATGTTTAATATATGTTACATTTATATTTAAAATTTTATTGTATTTTTTTACACATAATTAATAAAAAACTGCTATACATACAAAACTTGAAATAATCAATTCTTCTCCCTCACCCGTCACTAGCCATCCATTTTTAAGCTTGGTTGAAAATAAATCTATAGGCAGATACTCAAACTTCAGCCTAGATGTGAATAAAGGAAGTTTAGGAACCCTGCTTAAGCCAAATATCGTGGGCTAATGTCCCAGCCAGAAGGCACATTACCATCTTTAGCTTCCTTGGGTTTGCATATAATATTTCCTAGCCCAATTTAAAGACAGTTTCAACAATGGCTAGCTAGGAAGAACTTTTCTTCCCTCTCACCCCCTTCAAACTCAAAGCTATTGTTCCTAAATGGCGTGTGGATATCATGAAAAATTAATTCAAAGACGATTTTAGCAACTTGTCCAATGTTAGATAATCAAAATTGGAACAATATATTTCAGAATTATTGGGAAAGAACTTACAGATTTTCAAATTCAGATAAGGAACATCAATCTTTTTTTCACGATGTCCTTAACTAATTAAAAGGCTTACATTCTTATTGGAACAAGATAATTAACCAAGATTGGATTGTTTATTATTGCAACAACATACATAAAATTATAAATAGATTCGAGCTTCTTGCTTCCAGATAGAGAAATCTACTTGGGCATCTTGATGTAGGCAACATGAACAGGATTAGACACTTTGACTAGAGTACCAAGATCAGGAACCTGCAAACATTTGGAGGATTCCTCCCTGTAGAAGAACCCTAAGCACCCACAATCATTGCTGCATTTGACTCTACAATCATTCAACTTCATGGGGCCATCTCCTTCTGTATATCCATTACTGTAATGCTCAACACCCACGACTTTGTAATAACCCACGTTAGCACCACCTTTACATGGTGGCAATGCCGGCGGCGCACAGCTTTTGCTCCATCCTATCAAACCCTTTGGGGTTGGACATGCCACGCATTGGTTGTCATCACAAATTCCTAGCGAACCGCACCGCTTTGGTAGCTTGCACAGGCTTTCATGATCCTCACCGTCAAATAGTTTAAACGTGTTCTCCCAAGCTCCCCAATCAACATTTTCATTGTATGTGTAAATTTTTAGGTTACCATCCGATTCTACTCGAAGCATGGAATATGTGCTATTGTATTTAGGCCTCGACAGTATGTAGGTTCCTGAACTAGTTGAGCCCTTCATGTCAAATGTGAACCCCAACTCGAAAGCATAGGCTTGCTCAGTCTCAGGGGAGCAGTAAAATTTAAGATTTGCTAAGGAACCTTGCCCATTTCCAAACTCATCCGACCTATAGTAGAGCAAAGGCATTGCTGAATTCTTGCTTTTATAGTACATCTTTAAATACCTTTGCTCCATAACAAAGCTGTAAGGCCCTTCAGAGCCATCGACAATAGACGTGCGACTGACCAGCTTGTTTGGACCATTGGATCGCAGGGCTTGGCCCACCAAAAGTGTGTCTGTTGGGTGGTCAAAACTTTGCCAAATAAATTTGCCTTTCTTATCATGCAAAACCAAGTTACCGTTTGGTAGTAGGTTCAATCCTATCACACCCTTGTTGGCAGTGCCCGTTTGCCATGCCACAGTTCCGTCAGCATCGGCTAGCACCAGATTTCCATCGGAGCCAAAAGTTAATGTGGCGTTTTCACCAACAGGCCTGCCTCGATTGGCTTCCCAGACCCACCTCATTATGGATTCGGACCGGCGACTGCCCATTCTTAGTGCTAATGTGAAAGCATTAGGAGTGGTATTGTAGAAGCAAAATTGGAATGGAAATGAGTAAATGGGTAGGGCACGATAGTCTGCAAAATACTCAACAGTGTATTCTCCAAGGTCACCTTCATTTATGTACCTGAAAGTCCTTGAGGGTGGAACAGAGGCATTGGCTACATTCCAAGAACAAAAAATGAAGAGAATAGTGAATAAGTAAAGTGAAAATTTAGGCAAAGAGCAATGCATGTTTTTGAATATGCGTTTGAGGATTTTTTTGCTTTCATGGATGACATTTTTTGGGCAAGTTATGGGTGAATTTATAGTGAAGCCTTGATTGAATTCTGTGAGCCCAAAACTGATGTGCTGTTCTCTTCCAATGGCTTATCATCAACTATCATCATTTCGTGTCCATGATCTGAATCAGCGATGGTATTTTGACTTTGACCCACCTCTCACTTCTATATTTTCCTCGACTTTTATTATAGCAAGTAGCTACTTTTTTTCTTTTTTTTCATAATTTCCATTTTACAGAAATTATGTCGTGAAATTTGAAGATATGTTTATTTTAGACTTAAGAGGTTTCTAATGGTAAAGGCATTCATTTGTTTGGTCTGAATTCGAAAGCGACATTCCAACTTCTATAATTTTGGGAAATAGCAAAGTGAGGGTTGGAATTCTGTTTTATTGCCTTTCGGTGTTTGAAGAATGAGTAGCTGTTTTTTGACTGTTAAGACATCGTGGACTTGGTCCTAAAACAACATCTAAGAGAGAATTGGAATACCAGCTTTATAAATGCTGCGCCATTGACTTAATTACCCGGTAAAGCAACCGATATTCCAAAGTCACAAACTATATATCGAAAAAGAGCTCGTTTCTTCTTCATGTTTACGATCATTCCATTGGCAGAGTTCATGTTCACCTATCGTCATTACAAGAATTTGCTAAAATGGGAATAGAAAGGCGCCAAATTCTTTTGAGTCTTTGAGAGACGCTTTTTGAAGTAATTAGAATATTAAATTAAAGTTTTGAATACGATATTTATATTAATGTACTATAGGTATAATAATCAAATTCTTAAGTAAATGAATTTAAAAATAAAATTAAATTACTATAATAAATTATGTAAACTATTGGATAAATTAAGATATAACATAAAAATAGTTAAAATATGACGTGATACAAAAAATAATATGAATACGACATAATATATGAATTTGTCATTATTTATAAAATGAATTATTAACCATAAAAATTAATAATATAAATTTATAATACTTTAAACACAAAAAAATCACAAACACGACACAAACATAAATTTTTTTCTCTAAATTGAATTATTATAAAAAATTATGTGAATTATGAGAAAAACTAAGACATAATATGAATATTATACCAACATACAATTTTTTAATTGAAAAATTATAATAATATGTGCAAAACAAGAGATGGATTGAAACATGATACGAATACATAAAAAATAATATGAACATGGTATAAATATATGAACGTGTCAAATTCTATATAAAACAAGTTATTAACATGCATAAATTTATACTATTTTGAACATATAAAAAATAACACAAATATAAAAAATACAAGACGTAAATATATATACATGTCAAAATTTATATAAAATAAATTATTATAAAACTTATATAAATTTATAATACTTTGAACACACAAAAATAATATTATTTTAATTCTAACAAAGTGAAAAAAAAAAACTTACAAAAATCAAATTTAACCATTACCATTATTATTTCTCAAAGTAATTTTAACAACTTCTATGAGATTATATGCGGCCGAAAGATATTATCCCGAAATCTCAAATTTGAGCTGTTCCATACAGAATAGCTTTTAATTTAAGTTACAGATTATAGATATAGATTATAAAAAATTAGGTGAAAGCATTTTAAACACGGCTGTTGTCATGTTTTACGCTAATAATAATGTGGTTTCCGACAAAAAAAAAGGTGCAGTAGATTTTGACGTTCATCGGACATGATACCAGGTTTCATCCCAAGGAATCCACCTTCACCTTTTCATAATCAGTGGCCCTGGACTGATTGGCCTAATAATCTAGCCATCGCCCAAGTCTACCGGATCTGAAATCAATGCTAAGAATCTTTAAAATAAAACCAGACTTAAATTGATTGGTTGAAACAAATATTTTTAAAAAAATAATATTTAATAAAAAAATATAATTTTTTTACTTAATTTTTTTTATTATTTTCAAATAATCAACTTTTTTATAATTAAATAAAAAAAGTTCGGAAAACCCTAATTCCATTTCATTATTTGCAGTGAAAGTCTGATAATTAATGTGACACGAAGTTGTAGTACAAAATTTATTTATGAAAGCTTCAGGTTGGATTTAAAAAAATCTGCTTCTGGAACAGGATTTCTGCTCATTGGCTTTAAAATAATTTACCAAGGCGAAAATGACACGTCGGCACAGTTTTGAGGAGAAGAGAATAATGTGGAGGTAGAAGACAAGGACAAGGACAAGGTTGCATAATGAGGGTAGCGTCCTTCTAATACGACACTTATATCGTGGGTTTCGTGGGCGGGTGTTTGCTAAGGTTTTATCCGACTATTCCTTGTGAATTTGCCTCCCCAAATCGCTGTAGCTGGATCGCACTCATTGAACAGAAAATTATTGCTTTTTCACCCCCATCCCATTCCCCACCGCTGGTACCATTCTTTTGTTGGTCAGGAACTTGTCTTTTTAGGGTGCAATTTGCTTACTGATGATTGCAGACAGTTAGCAGAATTTGAGGTCGCCAACAATGTGATGTGCTGTAAAAGAGAAAAGTGTTGAGGGAAAATTTTAGTGTTTGAGAGTACATCTACAATATTCTACCTTGCCAAAAAAAAAAAAACTTTTTTATTAAAATAATATAAAAAAATTTTTATTTATTAAAATAAATTATTTTTAGATTATTTATCGAAATAGATCAATTTTAAAAAGTAATTGAAAAATTATCATTTGAAATGATGATTTTTCAATATAAAAAAATTATAAAATTTAGTTGAGAATATGACGATTTCTCAATGATTAAATAAGAAAATTACCACATAACATAAATACTTGTACTGGGAAGAGTAAAACCAAATAAATAAATATAAATAAGAAAATAAGAATTATTAAAATTATTAATAAAAATTTTAATTATTTTTTACTTTTAATTTTATTCTTTTTTTATTGTTACTCTTCTCTATATTCTTAATGAAACTGACTTTTCCTGTATATATAAAAATATATATAAATTAGATATATTAAAATAATATTTACAAACAATAAAATATTAAAAATTATTTTTATTAATCTTGAGTTAATATTTAAAAACTAATA
>JBBYHM010000004.1:5337272-5348926 GCA_038381775.1 Adansonia rubrostipa | reverse complement strand
AAATATAATTCAAGATTTTTATTTTTTATTATTTGTAAATGATAAATCAGGATTTAATATAAAATATTTTTATTTGTTATTAGTTTTTAAATATTAACTCAAGATTAATAAAAATAATTTTTAATATTTTATTGTTTGTAATTACTATTTTAATATATATAATTTATATATATTTTTATATATATAGGAATAGTCGGTTTCATTAAGAACATTGAGAAGAGCAACAATAAAGAAAAGAATAAAATTAGAAGTAAGAAAGTAATTAAAATTTTTATTAATAATTTTAATAATTATTTCCTTCTTTATAATTATTTTTTTTGTTTTACTCTGTTTTAATAATTATTAGTTTACTTCTTTTTTTTAAAATTTTTTTAAAATTTATATAGCTATATATACATGTCGGAAATACCCAAATCAGATAAAAATTTTTCAATAAGAGTATTTATGTATTAAAAAATTATTATTTAATTTAACAATTTTTAATTAAATTTATAATTTTTTTATATTGAAAAATCGTCATTTAAAATTACGATTTCTCTCAAATTGATTTATTTTAATAAATAATCTAAAAATAACTTATTTTGATAAATAAAAATTTTTTTATATTATTTTAATAAAAAAACTGCCAAAAAATAAATAAATAAACAAAAAATTTTGATGGAGCTCATTTAGTTTTAATTTAATTAATGGGTCCATTCTGTATTTAAAGCTTTCGAAATATAAACGGAGTCTTAAAATGAACTTGATTTAGCTTCGATTATTTAATTTAATAGGCTAGCCAAATGCTTTTAATAATGAGAGTAGACATTTGCCAGGCTGGAATTATAGTTTAACATATAAATAATTAATTATATACCATGTTTTGATCCAACAAGGTAATTGATCTGCTTGCCACGCTTTAAGTTTGTTAATTACAAGAAATAGAAATATATATACATATATATATATATATATATATATTTCTTTTGGCTAACTGAGATTCTAGGCTTATGATGAGCCATGTCAAAGCTACTTCGAGCTTCACACACACTCACATATAAATATATATATATATATATATATTGTCTTTGATGTGGGATTTTAAATAATTAAAAAACATAGAACATGACAAGTGTTATCAAACAAAAGAACAGACCTGCCTTTTTTCCCTGGATGTGTTTGGCTTTATAATTAAGATCAATGTAGATCACTGGTTTTAAACTTTTGTTTCCACGAAATTAAAATTATTATAAATATATAAAAATAACAAAAAATTATGGACCTACTTATTTGTGCAGTTTCTTATTTATGAAATTTCACTCAAGGGAAACCCCCGAAGTCATTTCCTTGAAACTAGAAGGCCAATTCCGTCTTTCAAAATATTTCTAAGTCTAGCTTACTGACTTGTATACTGTAGTAGCAAAATGATATCGATGCCTTTAAGTGTTGGCAATGTCCTCCCCTTCTTCTTCGCGTTCTTCATCTTCGCTTTCCCTCTCTTTCAGTTGTTAGTTAAGCTGCTCCAATCTCTCAACTTACTTCTTTTTCCCCTCTTTAGCAATACCAAGACAAATCACCTTAAAATTTATTGTTAGTTTTTTTTTAAAATAATTTCATCCTTACTTTTTATTTGATTCACCTAATTTTTTTGAGAGAAATTTCGAAAATGCCTCTGGTTAGAGCTCAGGTGAGGAACGAGTTCGGGCTTGGTCGACCGGAGCTTTACAAGGAAGTTAATAGAGAAGATCCTAAGGCTGTTCTCGATGGTGTCGCCGTCGCCGGTCTCGTTGGGATCTTGCGGCAATTAGGCGACCTCGCTGAGTATGTTTACTCTTTTGTTCGGTTTACTGGCTTTTACAATTTGAAATTATTTCTCTGTTTGATTGCATGCGAAGGCGGAGTTGAAAAGTATTAGTACAAATTGAAGGCCAAACACTTCTATTAATGGCCCGTTGAGCTTATAGGATATTCATATTACTTCTCTAATGGCTTAGCTTTTTAAATTTCTATTATTCATTTAAACAGACATGATTAGCTGGTGTGGTTTGCTTGTTATGCTGTAGATTTGCAGCAGAGGTTTTTCATGGATTACAAGAGCATGTAATGAGCACAGCTTCTAAAAGTCATAAATTGATGATTCGCGTTCAGCGGATTGAAGCTGCGCTTCCGCAACTTGAGAAGGCTGTTCTTGCCCAAACAAGTCATATACACTTCGCTTACACAGCTGGTATGGCCTCTGTACATATCTTTTGCTGGAGAAGCCTCTGATTTTCTTGGTAGATAATCCTTCTTTTACATTGTTTTCACTGTTATAGAGATATATGCATTCAATACATCCGACTTTCATCTTGATTGTTTAAGTCATATTGTATGTTTTTATGCTTTGGTCTTCTGGCATTTGTTATGTGAATTTGAATTGAGAACAGGCAGGACAGAGACCATAATTTCACTTGTATACATGACATTAGTGCAAAGAGATATCTTATTTATTGAGGTTCAAATAGTTAATACGAACTTAATTTCAAGGAGAACCTTATTTTTTCAATCAGGTGACATCAGTTATGACTTGCCGCCGGCACTTGAACCAGTTTTCCTGTACCCAGACCACTATATTGAAAG
The DNA here is from genome assembly GCA_038381775.1 of Adansonia rubrostipa. NCBI lineage: Eukaryota > Viridiplantae > Streptophyta > Magnoliopsida > Malvales > Malvaceae > Adansonia > Adansonia rubrostipa. The sequence continues at coordinate 5,346,328 of JBBYHM010000004.1, read as the reverse complement.
TAGATCTATGATATTGTAAAATGTTCGATGGAGAAACATATTTTATTCATTTAAGTCCTGGGAATGTTTACATTGATTTCGGGCTAAATGGACTTTGACATGTTTCAAAATTTAAAACTTATCAATCTTTATCCTTTTTTAGTTGCATATAAGTATTTATGTTAGTTTCTTGCAGAATATTGCATAATAATACACCTTTATGTCCAAGAATCACGAAAGGAGCAGAACAATCTTGTTGCTTTCTTAATTAGACAAATCAATTTCAAGTCTGGATTTTTTGTGTTAGCCATTGGAAATTTTTTATCTTTTCATCACATCTTTATGGAAAGCAGTTGCCCTTGCTATACAGGTTCTGAATGGCACCCTCGAATGCTCACTGAGAAAAATCATTTCATCTACAATGACTTGCCACGATTTATTATGGATTCCTATGAAGTTTGTCGTGACCCTCCACCTATGCACTTGCTTGACAAGTATGGTTACTTGCATCCACTCCCCCTTTTCACAATGACAAGCATGTTCAAGAAATGGATTTGTTATGTTTATGTGTGTCTGTATTTTTTTGGATTCTTACTTCTGCTTTGCAATCAGATTTGATGCTGGTGGCCCTGGATCTTGTCTGAAGAGATATTCAGATTCAACTTACTTTAGGGGAGCATCAGGTAGCTCCATCAAAGAGGATGCTGGGAAAGACCCAAGAGATAAGAAGACTCATAAAAGCAAGGTATCATTTACTCTATTAACCATCAAGGCTTAGAATCTTAACATATTGGGAAGCATTTATCTACCTTCTCAATCAATTTTTGCAACATGTATTTACTCTTAATTCATGTTAATTAAGTAAATAAATAATTAGTTTACTCTGTCGTCAAAAGAAATTCTTCACTTTAAAATTACTAGGAATGTGTTTGCCTCTAGAACTCCTATGACGTGGAGATACACTTTATGTAAATATTACTTTTTCAGGCTCATGTTCCGACTGAATAGTCTGCATGTTTTCAATTTGAAATTATTTCTGAATTGAAATTGTGAATCATGAACAGAAAAGAAGATCATCCCACAGGAATGGCAAACTATCACCTAGTGCATCATTATCGAATCGCTGTGGCAGGTAATACATGTATATGTATACGCATGCATATGTACATTCTCATTCTTACATACAAGGATACCAAGACAAACGTATATGCATTTGCATATGACTTAATGGATTGAATAAAGTTTGATTTAATTGAAAATTACGTGAAACCTGACTATGCAGAATGGAATTTACTTCTTCAATTGTTAATGGGCGAACTTCTTCCTCTCATCCTGCATCTATAGTTCACATGGCCCTGAAATCTGATGTGGGAGAGCATTCAAATTCTTTTGATTCAAGAACCGGCTCTGGATATATTGAATGTGTTTCCAATCTGGGTTCATCCATGCTATCTCAGGAACAGGAACCCAAGGAAGTTTCATCTGGGTTGAAGCAAGAAACTTATACCCTTGGTTCAGATTTTCCTGTTGAACAAACTTGTATTGTAGATGATAACTTTTCACATAGTTCACAAGAGCAGATTGCCCCAAGTTCATCTTCTGTAACATGGGATGAAAAAGCAGAAATAGTGGAATCAAAAGCAGGAGATTGGGAGAGGGTTGAAGTTCCTGAGATGAAACTTGATGTAGATGTGCAGGAAACTGGAGCTGCCATTCTTGGAAATGGTGACAAAATGGATATCCCGTCTAATCACATGGATGCTTCCCAATCAAGCGCCATTGAGAACCAAAATTATGAAATTGAAAGTGAACCTGATAATTACATGGATGCACTGAACACGATAGAATCAGAATCTGAAAATGATGTTGAGTGCCATACAAAACGAGAAGTGGAGCAGTGTTCTGAAAATGATGTTGAGTGCCAAACAAAATGGGAAGTGGAGCAGAATGATGGTGCTAACTATGTTAACAATGAGAATAGAGAAGATGGAATGCTTGCGCTTGCGGATGATAATTCAGACCATCATCCATCTATAATTGAATCCTCTGCCTTATTCAATATCATTTCAGACAATGGGATCTCCACAAGTTTACCTGATCCAGTTCCCTCTGAAAATTTAGCCAGTGAACAGATGTGGCAAATCTTGGAAAAATCTTCTGATCCTGACTGTTCACCTAGTACAGATTTAGGCATGAATGATGAAATTCGTAATGCTTCACAAGCGGAATATGTCATCAGTGATCCATCAGCATCCTGTGGCTCCTTAGTTTCTGATCCAGCAAGTGATAGGATCATAAACAGTGGCAGTGACTCTCAAAACTCCCAGACTCAATTTTCTGGTGTGCATTCAGTCGGGTTCTGGACAAATGGTGGTCTTTTGGGACTTCAGCCATCAAAACCACCTGATTTTGCTGTATCAACTACGGGTCAGGGTTCTGCAGCCAAAACTGGTGAAGCATTTGGTCCTCCAAATCAAACTGTTACGGTTTTGCATGACGGACCCAGAAGAAATTCAGGTACAGCAGTTGAGAATGCAGAAAGTACTGAGAAGGTTCCCATTTCACGTAGTGAGAAAACTTCCCTTCTGATAGCTGATTTAGATGCCAACCTCGAAAAACCTATTAATTCTCACTGTAATAATAGTCTTGATAATTTTAACAGAGTTGGTTTGAGCCAAAACACTTCATTCTCACACGGAAACAAGCAACCGGTCAATCCTAATGTCAATGCTTCATGTATTGACTCTGATGAGGAGAATGATGACAACTCATCTAAGATGTTTGGACTTGGCCGTAAATTACTTGTAAATGGTTTTCGCAGAAAAGTGTCTATTGGCCAGGATGGTGAATCTGAACCAGCCACTTCTACAAAAACTGGGGTATTTGAGCAGACTAATTGGCACCAGAGCATATCAAATCAGAAAATTCCTTGGACAACCTTCAATGAGCAGATTGGAAATGGATCTCCTGTACATTCACTTACTTCTTCTCCACCACTTGAACATATGAAAATATCTTTCAACCCTATAGATAGAGTTGAGACTTCTAAACTAAGATTGCAATTTCCTGATGGGAATCGTTATCAGGGAAGCATTAGGGACCTGTTTCCTGCTTTTCAATTGGTCCCAGCGCCTGCCATTCCTGTGCATGATGTTGCTTTGGACTCTGATGATGATACTTTCTGCGGATCATCCCCTTATAAGTCAGATGATTGTCTTAGTCATTGCTCTGAGTCAAATTCTGAGCAGTGGGAATCTAATGAAACCCATGAAAGCAAGGACCCTGAGCTGTATGATGCATTTAGCAGATTGTCATCAATGGAACCTGTTTCAAGCTCATTACAAATTGGGGAAGGAGCCAACAATGGTATCCATGTTCATGGGAGTGGTGCAGAACCATCTCTAGTTGTGTCGCCTGATCTGCCAAGTTTTGATGCCATCAACCCTGTACTACAGGATGAAACCAAAAGCAATTCTGATCAAAAGAACCAGATAGAATTGCAAAATTCTGCAGAGCTTACACCATTACCACCACCACCTCCTCCTGCACAATGGCGGGTTTCAAAACCCTGCTTTGACAAGGCAGGAGAAAGACAAAATGCTTTATCAGAGTCACTCAGACATGAGCTTGATCTGAAACTTTTAGGATCTACTATCTCCGAGAAGCCTAAGCCACCGTCAGTTAATCAACAACAAATAGATGACGATGCAATTTTATTAAAACCGGAAAAGAAGGTATTTTAGCCGTGTTATCATTCTGTTATTTCATTTAAAAAAGACATTTCACATTGAAAATGTTGTGAAGTGGAAATTCCTTGTATATAAATCATCAAAAATTACGCATGCTGCAGGTGGTCCATGAGAAGTTGAATAAGCAGAAAGAGGCAAACCGGCAGATTAGTGGCATGGGGTTGGATGAAAAGGAAGATTTCTTGCATCAGATCAGAACTAAAGTGAGTAGTCATTTCTTTCTTGATATGTTTCTCTCCTTCGTCAAAATGAATAATGGGTCTATTAATTTGGATCTACCTTCTTTGATCAAATACCAATAGGGAAAGGAAACCAAAGCAGAAAATAGCTATATAAATGCTTCTAATATCATTGATAATTTCATGGTTTATTTGTTAAAAATTTTCAAATTTAAAACCACTGATTTCATCTGCCATAAGGATTGTTTTAAGATATAAGGGTTACCCACCTCTCTTTCTCCTATAGAAAGAAGGAAAGAAAGAAGAAGTGCCTTTGGTATCGGAACAAGCAGTAGTTGATTGGAATAGTTTGAGCATATCTTATGTTCCTTTTTGACTGTGAATATCGTGAAACTATTTTCGTATCTTCAAGTGGTAGAAATTGGATTTTGTTTCTTTGCTTTGAATTAGGCGTCACCCATAATATAATTGCGTAGTCTCTTGCATCTTGTAGAATAGACTGGTTGTTGTGGTAAAATAAGAGTATAATTCATTCAATTGCTTTGTATTCTTTGTCATTTCAGTCTTTTAACCTAAGACCCACAGTCGTTGCAAAACCAACTGTTACTTCTGGTCCAACTACGAATGTCTCAGTCACCGCAATTTTGCAGAAAGCAAATGCAATCCGTCAGGTTTTCAGTTGTCCCCTTTCACCATTTTGCTCTCTTATCATTTTTTTCCTTTGTTTTCTTATGAATCATACCATCAAATTAACAATTTGATAACTTGTTCAGATTGTTGGGAGCGATGATGGTGAAGATGATGATAACTGGAGTGACACTTAAATCCTTAATCATTTTGGAATACGGATGCATAAGATAATTGGAAGTAAATTCAGCCAGACGCGATCGAGTTTTTCACATTTGGGTGAGTCTTTTTGACAAGTGTATAATCCTTGTTTCTTCTTGTAATTAGTTAGTGGCACTCATCTTGTTTCGTATAGCTATCATTCGCATTCATTTCGTGAATAGTTAATGTTTCGAGCAGGTATTTAGGTTAGTCCTGGTTTTAGTTACAATATGGTAGTCCTTTGAGTTCTGTTTTTCTTTTTAAGAGTTTATTTTAAGGATTCTTATGATGCATCGTCAGTATGAATCTATATACTCCAAAGTGAATTAAACGATGTTGCCTCATTAAAAATAAAGTTATATTTATGTTTAAAAGTTTTTAATGAGGTAGTTTCATTTGATTCATTGACAATATATAAACATACATACACTGTTTGTGCATCATATATAAAATCATTATTTTAAACGAATTCTACGTCTTTCCGCAATTTTCTGGTTTTCTTCGTGCAATTGTCATTTCCTTATGTCAAGAACAAATCTATAAATTACAATGAATCATTGGTCCGTTTGTTTTGTGAAAATTATTTGAAAAGAAATTGTATTTTTTTATACTTATTTTGCAGGAAATAGCTTAGTCAATAGAAAATATTTTTCGGGTCAATGAAAAACAAATCCATTATTTGAAAATTGTTTTACGTTGTTTGAAAAATGTAAAATATTTTTCGAATGCTGAAGCAAAACAAAACAGATGGACCGTTTGTTGAAATAAAGCAAAAAAGGATCATTCTTGCGTATAGAAATCGATCCCCTAAAATAGACTAAAAACAAAGTAAAAAAATTGATTTTTTAATATCAATGAATAATAAAATATTTTATACATAATCATTCAAATGGTAATCATATAAATTTTTAAATTTTTTTATCTTTTTAAATTATTATTATTTTTTTTGAAATAAACGGGCTCATAGTTTTTGGTTGGATCCATAGCAATTGGTTGACAGCGGACGATGCAAGATTAGTGCCATGGGAACTTAACATTTACGTGGCAAACTGATGGATTGAGTAATTAAAACAAGCAAAGTCATAAGTTTGAGAAATTACAATGCAACTTGACACAAGATGAATTTTTTCTTCAGTACCAGTCTATATGTCTCCAATAAAGCATCTCGTTTTGGCCGTTGAATATAGAAGGAAACGCTGGAGTCTACGGTCGTTTTTAGGGCGAGGATATTGCCAATTTTCAGTGGCTGCAAAAACTATTAAAATCTAAAATCTTTGGTGTTTTTATTTTCCCCTTTACACCTAAACCAATAAATTGTGTTGAGAATCTTTAAAGACAAAAGGAAATGATTAGAATATTGGGTTTTCCTGCTTTTGTTTAATTTGTCATATGGTATTATCATATATGTTTTGATTATGCCATTTAATTTGCATTAAGCTTTTCTACCAAGAATCAAGGAATAAGAACCACCCATCATCAAACATAAATTAATTTTTTTAAAAGAAAAAGGAAAAAAAAAAAAAAGCTGGAAGAAGAGTTGACAAGAATTGATGCCGGCCTTATGCTAAGGCTAGATTAGTTTTTGCTGGAACAGCTTTAGAAAACTCCAATCCCCCAGTACTTCAGCGAATTATGAACCACATTTATTTGCAAGTTGCACGTAGCAGCAGCAGTAGCTTCATATATAGCAAATTAATTTGTCTTAGATAAATAATAACAATATCACACCCAAATTCAAAATATACACCACGTAGAACACATTTGTAAAGACAGGGTTTGTACTTTTCTTTTTCTTTTACGTTCCGCAAGTGGTTACCTTATTTGTTTTTGGATAGTATTTTATTTATTCAGATAAATTGACTTAGTGCGATTTTGATGAGATTTTGTGGCTCATATAAAAAAGTTACAATGATAACCTAATGAAAGATCTTTTTCAAATTCGACAGTAAAAGCTAGATTATAAAATAAAGAATTTAATAAGATAAACAAATCACTTTTAAGTGTAAAAATAATATAACTAATTAAAAAACTGATATCAAGTAACAAAAAATAAATTTCAATTTCGAAAATTAATTTACTGACGGAAAGAATTAAGAACCATAGATGAGAAGCTCTCTCCAAAGCATTGTTGGAGCCTTTGCCATGTGTTCCACCAGGCTTGGCTTGGTTACCACGTGTTAAGAAATGTTTAAAATTTTCCGAGGACAAAAGATTGGAAGATAGGCATCCCATCAAGATCAAGCTACTCACCCTATATCAACAACTTCGTTTTATTAACAATAAATCTATAGTTTTGCTTTTGCCTGAACAAAGGTGCCAAACTACCAAGCACTCATTGGTAAAAGAAAAAGGTAAAAAAAAAGGAGGTTTAGAAAGGGTTTTAAGTAATTTAATAAAGCATTAAAGTAAGAGTCGATAGAGACTTTATTCATTTTTTTTATTAAAGCAAGTTGATATAACCAAGAACCAATTAAACAAGCAACGTGCTACTAAATCTTTAATTTCATGATTTTTTTTTTTAATTTTATCGTCTTAATCCTAAAACAAAAAGTATCTTACATAACTTGATTAGGGCACTCTCTTTTGGATAATTCAAGGCTGGGAATTTTCCTTTTTTTTGTTCTTTTCAAGGAATATCGACATGTCTTAAGAAAATGGTTTCAAATCCATAATATTTCATCTTCTTTATCCCTAAAATTTTCTTTTCCATCATAAGAGAGGAAAGAATTCAGTCACTAATATATTATATATTGTTTGCATAAAAAGTGAAAAAGAAAAACAGAAGAAGCCATAAGTTATCTCTTAAAAGGGGGGGCTGTTTTTCCTAAGAAATTTATTCATTAAGATAAATGATGAAGAAATGGTGCTTCCATATATATCTCTTATCTTTAATCTTTATGAATTCCTTAACTTTTTTTTTTTTTTGTTTTTAATAAAAGTTTATTTAAAAAGAGACTTGCAAAGCATTGAAAAGAGAAAGTACATCTTTTTCCAACTAAAACAAACGAAAATGCTTCTTTGTCTACAATATATAATTGGAAAAAATGTTGATGGAAATGAGGCAGCTTTCGCATTAATTTAATAAAGATTCCTTTATTAAAGAAAAGGATTATATTAAGCCCATGTCAAACTACTTTCCCTTGGAAAATATTGCAACAAAGTTAATCATCAAAATCCATTGAAATCTGAAAAAGATATACACAGCATGACTTACATGAAAGCATAAAGGAATTTCAATTCCATGTATAATTATTCTATCCAACTTTAAGGATTAATATGAAAAAAATATATATATATATATATATATATATATGATTTGAAATCTCTTACCAACTTTGTTTTCGTTTGTCTTTTTATAATGTTATTTTTTTAAAATTACCATTGACTTGGTACCTAATTCAAGAGCACCAAGTTCTTATTCTTTTATTTTTTTAGAAAAAAAAATCATAGCTTTTCTCCTTATTAAATTTCTCAGCATGCATCCATCATTTCATGCGACTAGCTGTGGAATTCACTCGTTTTCTTTTTAGCAATAGTCTCTTTTCCATGAATTTATAATTTTCTTTCAAGTTTCTAATAAACTAATACCAACTAATATATAAATATTTACGCTTTCATATTAAATATAAAGTATTTATTTTAATTTTAGAAAACAAAACAATGGAATGTAAACAACAAAAAAGGATTGTACATTTTCAAACCCAAGGTAGGAAGGTTTTAGCTTTATCAATTATCATGTCTATCTTTTCTCTTTCTTTTAAATATTATAATAAAAAAATTTTAAAAAAAAAATACCCATCGCCATTGGAACCAAAACTTTATCTCTTTATGCTCTAATTCTCCGTCACTTTTGACAATTTTTTGTACGCAAACCTAACTGGTTTGGGACCCACTATTGGACTTTTTTGTTAATTTTTATCGTGTCTTGAATATAGAATTATTGATGATGTGGAGTAATGATGTGGACTAAAAGGTTATCAACGGCGTCTTCCACGCCACCTAATTGGTTCTTGGCCTTGGCGGCCACTTACAATTTTTTTACGTTCATATTGTATTTAAATATTTTTTTATTTTATATTTATATAAATTATAATATAATAATAATTTATATCATATAAATTTTAAAATATATTATATTATATTTTAATATTTTTATCACGTTCCCTTCTTTTTCCCCCCCGTCGGATTCCTAGCACTTTTCCTTTGTCATTAACCCCTTTCCTTCCTATATATATATATATGTATATATATATATATATATGTATATATTACCACTCTGAAACACCCTTTCGCCCCGAGCTAAGGAAACTCTAGTCTCTTT
>JBBYHM010000004.1:5305756-5330182 GCA_038381775.1 Adansonia rubrostipa | reverse complement strand
GCATTCGTGTTTTGATTTTGTACATAATCTAAAATTTTTAAGTCTAAAAAAAATTAAAAATTAAGATTGAAATTTTATGAGAAAAATCTTGAATTTTGATTGATACGTATATATTAATGAGAAAAATATTGAAAAAAAATAAAAAATTTATACCATTCTTTGTTTAGCACAAATAGCCAACAATTAAGATGTAATCTATTAAATATGAAGGTTAACTTTTTTTCTTTTTTCAATCTTGCTATTTCGCATGGTACTTAATATATACAATAAAAATATATAAAAAAATAATGAAGAATAATGATATAAAGAAATTATTTATATTCTTTTAGAAAAAATTGTGACATGGGGCATAATTAGTAGATTAAAATTTTTTTAAAAAAAATACATCTTTATTAAACACTTGACGTAAAATAGATATCACAAAAAGCATTAAAAATATTTACGCAATAAAGTGAGCAATTCTCTTTTTTTTTTTTTTTTTTTTTTCAGGTAAATTGAACGCCGTTAAAATGAGAAAGAAATCAAAGCTAAGTTACAGTTAGGAGCTTGGAGTACCAAAACTTTATATTGCCGTCATGACTTACGACACAGAAGGCTTGATGGACGGGCTTCCACGCCGCACACTTGATCTACTTATTGAAGACTCATAAAGTATGGGCATCGTGTATCCTAGGATACCTGAAAGCGAACACCAATAAATTTGATTGTACGATTTTTTATTTAATATAAATATAATATAAATATATAAAACCTTAACAACCAGACCAAGTTCCTTTTCTTTGAATCACGTAATGAAATGTGATGGACCATCCACACTGCTCTTTACATAGGGATAATAACAGGCTATCCATACGACTCCCATGTATATGAGTTAATTTTTTTAAGGTATTAACGGTAAAATTTTTAAATTTTTATAGTTAAATTAAAAATTATTATATATTTTTAATTAATTTTAATCTTTTCATTATATCTTACATGTTATCACTGTACTAAATTTGATTGTGGAACTAATGAAATGTAATTACATTTATTATTTATGTATAGAGATGGAGAAAAAATAACTTATTTACGTCTGATGAAATTTTCCATCGATACTTAAAAATATCATCTTTAAGATTATTTATAAATAAATAAATAAAATACTACAAGAATTAATCAATTTTTATAGTAATACAAAACTTTCAAAAAAAAAAAATTCTACGCATAACGACCAACGCAAATAAAACATACCGACTTTTTCATAAACTAATTAATGTGATTTTTTTTTAAAAAAAAATAATCTTCATGAAAACCCATAATAAAGACACAATAAAAAAAATAAAAATAAAAGTTGATTGCTTTGTAGCTTTCGCTTTCGCTTTCTATTTTCAAATCAAACACCGCAACTACAAGTCTCGAAATTCAAAACTCAGACCAGATCCATCCTCAAGATCCAACCAAAACTCTCTGTTACTCTGCCGATGGCCACGTGACCTCCTTCTTTTAATTAAATCCCATATATATTTTTTAATTTTATGATTTAATTCATGTATTTATTTTTATATTTTTTCTCAGTTATATTAATACAATATATTAATATAAATTTTAATTTATTAATAATTTATGATAAATTTTAATAAATATTTTATATTATATTTATATTATATTATATTTTATGAATCTAATCTTTATCAACCGATAAAAGTTTCAAATTATAATTTTTAGTAATACTAGAATCACATCAGCCACTGACACTCGAGCCCAACTCCATTGACAAAAAAAAATTTGGCATTGGCAAAAATCCACGCCGCCCGTTCCAAAATTTCATCATTTAGATCAAAATTTCAATAATACCCCACACCCTCCACATCAAATTCAAAATTCTTATTATTTCATAAATATTCCAGATATCTCTTATAGAGTATCCAAGTGGATAGGTGAAAAGGTGCATTTCTTGGAAGGGAGATTCTGGATTGTAGCAACGAATGATGCTTTGGCTTTTGCTACTAAATTGCAGTATAATTTCTTAACTTTACAGGTACTAAATATTACTATTCTAAGCTAGGATTTCCCAGAGAGTGAGCAGCTGATCATCTCGCCAGCAGATAAACAGGCAAAGAGAGAGAAGGCTAGAGCGTGAGGGATATAGGGACACCCTCGCAGCACAGCCCACACGATCTGTGAGGGGGGGTAGAAATTTTAGTAGCCACAAACGGAGAAGGGAAACAATCATGCCGTCCGGTTCTAAGAAGAGAAAAGCTGCGAAGAAAAAGAAGGAACAAGCTGCGAATAGTAACAATTCATCAACTAACAACAACCCACATGGTACTTTTGCTTTTTATTTAAAAATTTTGTTTTTTGGCTTGATTTGGGAAGATGGGTACTTTTCTTTTTCATTTTTAGTTATACGTTCTTGTTGATTGAATCTTCCTTGGTTACCCATCTATCGGTGCCACTCGGTTGTTGAATTTCTGTGTTGGATATTTATAGTTAAAGAAATCAGCTTGCTTGCTTTGAATGTTTGATAGCTGATATTATGTTTCCAGTTCATGCCCTTGATGGATTGGTTTGGTTTTTAATAACTTACTGTTTATTTATTTATTTATTTATTTTGGTTTAAGGGTCTTTTGGCAATTTTGAGCGTGTCCGGTCTTTTACTGGATTTTTTACTAGAATTCTTGCTTTTGAACGAAGTTGCCAATCCTTTTTCAAGTTAGAGTCGGTGCCTTCTAGTATTTGTCTTTGTTTTAGTTGCTATATTTTTATCGAAACTGATTGAAAATAGTTTTGCTTAATCAATTTTAAATTCTTCCAATCAGTCTTTTATAGTGTTCATTTTGGTCGTGTCTAGAGGGGATTTATAAATTTGTTGTTTGCGTTGTGATTGAAATTATTGTGATTTTATCAAATGGTGCTAGGAAATGATGACCCAAAGAGCCAAGATGAAAGGGACAGTGACGGTGGCGACGTTGGTTCCCCAGCATCTCAGGATGACCACAATCACCAGCATCCATTCAGTCAGGGGGAAGAAGAAGGGAAAAGAGTACCATCACCTGGAACTGAGGAGAAGTCTGTGGAAGAAGCCACTCGAGATGCAGACAGCACTGAGAAATCAGGATTGGATGATGTTGACATTAAAACTGAAAAAGAGAGGGAACCTAAGGAAGGTCTTGAGAGCGTGCATGATCCTCTTCAGCATGTTGAGCATGATAAGAGCTCTAGCTCCAGCAGTAAGAGTAGCAGCAGTAGTTCGGATGATGAGTCTCAAGCCTTTGAGAAGAAGTCAAAGGAAGAAGCCTATAATATTGGTTCTGAAGAGACCTCATATGGTAATGAGAACAAGTCAGCTGCTGTCGTGCCTGAAGAAGTTCTGAACGTTGCTGAACATGAAACTCTTAGAGATGTTGATAGCAATTCTGCAGTGGAAATTGCTGCTGTTGAGAATTTGGTAAAACCTGTCTTATCTGTGGCAGAGGCAGTGGGTCATGTTACAGAGATTTCTGTGAACAAATCAGTATCTGATGTAGTTGAATCAGGGTTGAACGAAAGTGAAGCGGAGTTATTGCCCTCATCAAATGGGATTTCTAGGGTTGAATTGGAAGAAAATGAAGGAAAAGTTTTCCCATCCTCAAGCACTCCTCCTGAAACTAGTGATGTTGCGGGAGAATCTCAACATTCAGGGCCCCGTGATTATTCTGAAAAGCAGGTATATTCTTGCCCTTTTCTTTTCTAGAGTTTAGGGTTTGAGTATTCCTTATTTATTTGACTGAAAAGTGATTTCTTGTTTATTTGCTGGATTGGTTCACAGCCTCCTGCTGCCTCGACTCCAATGGTGCAAAGAACCTCATTGTGCAGTTGCTGCGGATTGTTTGATGTTTTTACTGGTTCAGGGAGATAATTAGAGGTTTGATTTATCCATTGAGTTTAAAAATGCTATATTATACTTTATACTTTGCAGTATTGCATATTGATATGTGCTTGGTAGCTCATATCCTGTGTGCTTGCGTGGGTGTATGAGAATGCTAGGACTATGAAATTGCAACTTGAGATCTTGAACTTATTGCTTGTCATTTGATTGGTTTTTTGTTGGTTTTCTGGTATTCTTTTGCAATCTGCACTGGCCTGGCTTTTAATCGCGGTGTCCTTTTTTCCTTTTTTTTCCGGTTTCTTTCCTCATGGCTTCATTGCTTAAACTAATCACCAATAGTTCCTGGTTCATCCTGATTTCAGTTTGACATGTTAAATAGGTGATAAGTTAGCTGCATATTCATTGGCTGAAAGATTACAACCGGAAACACCACATATTATAATATTATTTTGGTTGTCTTTAATTTTCTTGGCAGTTTGTTTTGTATATCACCTCTCCCATTTCAGAGGTTTAAACATGATATTTCCGAGTGTTTTGCCATTTTATAATGACATCAATACATGTTGATAAAATACACACGTGCACATACTGTTATGGTTTATTCCCTCTTACCTAATTAAGCATAAAATCGGATCATGTCTGATATGTTCTGTGGTTTCATTCTAATGCAGAACCATCTGTTCATGTGGATTGATAGACAAGGCAGTTCATCAAAGCTGCAAACGATTTGGTTTCTATACGTCTCTGTTTTATTTCAAGGCTCAATGTTTTTCTCTTAAAAAATAATGGGCAACAGGCCTGTCTAGAGAAACAGCTATAAGTTTTGTGGTAGTGCTGATGCTTATAGTGGCTAGTCGTCCTTAGATTTAAGTACATTCTTTTATTGGCACTTGTGCAGTGTAGTTTCATAGCTCGGTTTATGTTGCATCTAGTTTGTGTTTTGAGTTGATTTGGAGGAGTTTCCTTAAAATATACAAGGTTTATGGGAGTATTTTCAACGTGGTTGCTATGTTGTTTTTATCGTGAATTTTTGATAATCTCTGTCCGTTTCAGCAGATTCATGGTTTTGCTTATTCATATTTTGCATTTTATGGGTAAGACCATAAGAGTGTGTAACGCTAGTTCGTAGTCATGGATTATTTATGATTGAAGATTTGCTTCTTGAACTTTCATTGCTGGTCTTATTACCCTCGAATGGTAGGTCTCTAATTTTAGCAAAGAAACAGATCTCTGCTGCTTCGACGAGAGAATTCTTTTTATAGGCTACCATGAAGAATGCTGGAACAATTTTCGTGTCGTCTCCTTATCTCCGAGGTTGATTTTAACATTTTTTTTTCCTTTTTTGGCCAATTGATTTGTGTTATATTTTATATGGTTTTCGTGAAGCTTCTGCAAATAGGTGGAGGTTGTTAACTTTTCTAGCTGTTGGGGGTTAACATGAAACGTTTTAAAGAAGCATTCGGATGGAAAAAACCCTGTCGGTGCATCAGAAATTTCAAGTAAACTGTTTATATCGGGGTTCAAATAAAAATCCAATCGTATCACACCCTTTACAGCACAATCAGCAGAAGCAGCCGGTCCCCGTCCTGTTCGTGCATCTCAAGATCCAAAGAAATGTTTTCAAGATAATCATTTATGCGCTGCCTTCGAGTGCTGCTATGTAGCAAAGCTGTGTAGCAGTAAGTATGACTAAAAATGCCTCCATTGTTCTCTGCAAAAAAAAGAGAGTATATATGCATATATAGTTGCAATGTTGTTGAAGGAATAAGCTGAAACCAACTAGTTGAAGATTTAGTTGAGAATTGGGTGAAAGCCGAATTTCATACTTTCCAGACGGGTATTCCTGATTTCAAGCTCAATTTCTCTCTGGGCAAATTTGCAATATGAAAGTTTGTAATCAGTATAGAAACATACCATTTTAAGAGGCTTGATATCTTGAAACTTTTGATTGTACACTTTGGCTAGTGTCTCGAGATGCCAGAATAAAGAGGTTGACCTCATGGCAAATAGAATAAGGGTCCAAGCAACGCCGGCAACTGAGGCAGCTGATGGCAAACCACTAGCATTCCACGAATGGATATGATCGATAATGCTACGCCAACAACTCCGGCTAGCAAAGCAGACGTCACGAAGAATCCGATGGCTGCATTTCCAATAGGGAAGTAAGAGGGGTGAGACGTGAGCCGGAAGCTCGAGGCCAGGTCCTGCAGCCCATGTCACACAGAGAAACCAGCTTGAATCTTATGCAATACATTATATGAACAGAGGAGCGAAGACGGGAAGGTGAATTACCGATGATATAAACCATGATCAATTGTTCTGTTCATGGCCGATCCACAAGATCCCCAGAACGACATACATGCAGAAATTAAGGAATAAAAGCAGCGCGGCAACAGGTTTCATATCAGCGTTGGCCATTGCTTCCTACTGTTTGACGATTTTTAAGATGAAAAAGCCGTGGAAAGAAGAAAAAGGATTAGGAGCTTTCGGGACTCTAAGATGGTGTAATGCATGCAGGAAGGAATATCAAAACTACATTGGATTTTGTGCCGATTGGGGAGGCTAATATATATATATATATATATATATATATATATCCTCGAACGAAAATTTTAATGATTTATATATTTATATTATATTAATTTTATTTTTATATTATGATTATATTTAAAATATTTTATATTTATATATATTTTAATATTTTATTAATTTATATTATATAAATTTTATTATATTTATATTATTTTTTATTTTATATCATATTTGAATTGTTTCATCATGGTATCACCAAAAATTTTAAACCACTTCGGCACATCGGAAGATCTGCCCATGGAAAGTTAGCGTCTGTCTTCGTAGAGGCCTAGACGAACAAATTTTGGGCCAAAACTTTTCCTTCTCAAGATTTCAACTTCTATTCTTTTTTTCATCAATTAAGGGTTAATTTAAGCTTAAGATTTTGTTAGTCTTAAATAATCTAATATATTTTGTTTTTTAATACATTGGAACAATGAATGAAAATTAAAAAATAAATAAATTTAAGCCCAATCAGATGTCAACTCGTATTAAAGTTGACCCCGGAATCTCCTCCTTTCCCTTGAATTAAGGCGCCAAAATATTTTCCCCCTTTCCCAGCTCCTAGCAACGGAAATCTCTCCCTTTCTTGCGACCATCCCAATTGCGATAAAGCTTTCGTTAGTTTCGTTATTTTAAAGCTATTTTCCTTTGCTTTTTTCCAATCTAAAGGTTGATTTTTTTCATTTTAGTCTAAGAAGCAGTAAAATCAATCCAAAAATCCATCTTGGAGAAGAAAGAATTCGATTTTTTATTCTTTTGGCAATATTTTCTGTCAATCTAATGGGAAGCTCGGTGATGATCAATGTCCCATCGCCGCCATCATCGTCGTCGTCGTCGTCTTCATCTCACATCTGTCAGACGGTGGAGAGCGAAGGCGAGGATCGCGATGGTGTAGAGGTCGAAACCAAACTTTCAGATTTGAATCGGCCATGCCAGAGCCTAGGGCACGAGGTATCTCGATTACTCCTTGACAATGTAGAAAGCAACAAGATATTAATGTCTTTAAAGCGTAGGATTGAGGAATTTAACGAGGGCGAAAATCAATTAAATTATGAGATTAAACAACTTGAACGGAAAGTTCTAATGTTAATGCTTGAAAAAGGGTTAAAAGATGATAAATTGGAGAAATATGGAGAAAAGAAAGAAACTGAAAGACGTGAGGTTTTGAAAGAGATGAAATTGGAGCAAAATCTTTTGGATTTGATGCTCGAAGTAGGGGAAAGTAATGATAAATTTAAAGATTTGGGGATTAGAATTGAAGGAACCAGGAAATCTGAAAAGGGTGAGGTTTATAAAGATTTAGGAACTGATCTTGCGAGGCAGCAAATGAATCTAAGGCAATTAGTTTCGGATAAGAAAGAACTCACCGAGAAGTTTGAAAAGACTGGGAATCTGGTTGATGAGGTTGCGAGTGTGAGTGATGATGATGAGGAGGAGGAAGATATTGGGGAGATTGGAGCACGTGAACTGTGCAGAGAAATTGAGCTCTTGGAGGCAATGTTGGAGAGGGGAAGTTTCGGTTTGCTTGATTTGCAGACGATGATGGAAGAAGTCGATGCCTTGAAGGGGCCGGAGAAGATGGTGAGTGACATAGAGGTGAAGATTGGGGAGTTGGAGTCCGAGTTGTGGGAGCTGAAGAGTGCCATTGTGGAGTTGAAAGGCAAGAAGAGCAAGGAATTGATGGGTTGGGTTGCAAAACAGGAAGACAAGGAATTGAAGTGTGATGGGCAAGAAGTGAATGCAAGTAAGCTCAATTGGGGTTCAATTATTGTATCAGTGGGAGCTGTTGCAGCTGCTGCTGCCACTGCTGCTGTGGTTTTCATGAGGCGCTCAAGGATGGAAGTTAAAGCGGAGAAGGGGAACAAGAACAGGTGCGAAACTGGTTAGATTCTCTCTCCCCCTAGTAGTATGAATCCCTGATATTAATCATTTTAAGCTTCATTGTTTTTGACACTGTTTAGAGTACTAAGCATGCACTGTGCTGATAGATGTAGAATTGAATTAGGTTCCAAATCTTAAGCTACTCGTTTGTAAATAGTTGTAACCTTAATTCCTTCATCCTTATGGTTTGCAATCAAGTTTACCAATTAACAGGTATCAAAATTTCCTTTATGTTTTATTGTTATCTGTTATCATGCATTTAAGAGCAAAAAAAGCTTCGATTTCAAATTTTATTTTCTGCTTTTTTGAGTAAAACTAGAACAAGTTTTGAAGCTACCTAAACAAGCCTACAACTTCGGACAAAGTCAACAGAGTTCTTGGCAAAGGGGCGGAAAGCTAGCGGTTTTGATGCGTACGATTCGAAACTCGTATTATTAATTAAAATATTATTAAAAATTTATTTTATATTAATATTTATAATTAAATTTAAATAAAATTTTAATATATAAATAATAATTTAAATTAAATTAAATTAATTTGAATTATAAAATATCTTATTTACTCAATACAAGTTAATATATCAAGCTGTTCGATATATTAATGGGTCTATCGAGTACTGCTATGAGCTCTCTAGTATATTATAACATACTTGATAGCAGTGTATCCATTATCGATTGGCAATTTTGCACAAACATGGACGTTCATGGAGACAGTTTTGACGCTTTCCCATCTCAAATACTTCAAATTCGGCAGACTCCTAGGAGAAATCCCAAAGGGTGGACCATCTATTCATTTACATTTGTTACGTCCAAAACACATTCATGTTTTTCTTTTTCTTTTTTTTTTTTTCTTTTTACGCGGGTGCATTTCAAGCGTACCTTGAATCCAGTTACAAACCTAAACTGTTAAATCTTTATTAGACTCCAATAAAAGAAATTTGGGTTTTAAAAGGCTTGATAACAAATTGATCAATTAATCTATTTAAAAGCCTGTAACATCGTTTAAGGGGAACCCACGGTGGGACTGGTCGACTAGGGCAGTAGGTTGTGCCCGTGGGTAAGGGGTGCTTCTATTTAAATGCGAAAGCTTGGCCCGACTAGAGTGATCTGATGGCTGAAAACTGAACGGCTTGTTGAGGTGTCTAATCAATTTATTAGGGAAGGGCGTTGAGATGCAAAGCACTTATGCACTAGTTGGAGATCATCTCTCGATTGCATCCTTTTAAAGATTAAATAATTTATTTAATCTAATTTAATTTAAATAGAGTTTGGGTATATATATTTATTTTAAATTAATTTGATTAAAATTATTATTTAATTAATAATAATTTTTTTATTTAAAATTAAATATAAAAATATAAAATTTTTAAATATTTTAATAGGTTGTAAATGTAATTTGAATCCACGAATAGCTATAAAATCTAATTAAAAATTAAAAAATTTCGAGATATGAGCCCAATGACTTTCAACCTCGACCACTTATTTCAATGTAGCAGCGCCGACCAAAACTGAAATTGATCTTAGAAGTTGTACATTTATCTTCCATTTTTTCCACCCTTCTAAAGCCCAGGGCTTCAGCCGCCAAGTGTAGCACAATTGGCTAAATTAAACGTCTCGTTTCTCGCATTCACTTGACTTGACATATCCATCTGATCTAGTGTTGCCGGAGAACATCCTGTACTTCATTGTCTCAATATTCTTGATACAATTTTCCACGACCGTCTTCCCAGCGTTATTATATGTGACTGTAACAAGCCCCAACAAACATCAATCTGTCCTTCTCGAATTCAAAGCCCATATCACGTCTCATCCCCAGAATGTCTTGCCATACAATTGGTCTTCCGCTGCCTCTATCTGCAACTGGACGGGTATTTCTTTCGGTGCTTACGGCAGAGTCACGGCCTTGAATCTTCCCAACGTAAACTTCGAAGGCACTATCCCTCCGCCCTTGGGAAACCTCTCGTTCCTGTTGGTTCTCAACATGAGTGGGAACAGTTTCCATGGCCGTCTGCCGTCAGAGTTGGCCAACTTGCAAAGCTTGGAACTCATGGACCTGAACCGCAATGAGCATAATGGCTAGATTCCTTCATGGTTCGGAAACTTAACCAAGCTTCAACATCTAAGTCTCTTGGTAACAACTTTACAGGTAGCGTCCCTCCATCCCTTTTCAACTTGATAAACATGGAGACAATGGACTTAAGGCATAATTTTCTTCAAGGAAGCTTACCCCATGAGATTGGTAAGCTTCCAAATCTGAAGATTCTCCATGTGGGATACAACCAGCTTTCAAATCCCATACCACCAGCCATCTACAATATTTCCTCCTTGGAAGTGGCAGATTTCATGTCTAACAATTTCTCAGAAGTTTATCAAGAAATGTTGGAAACTTAACTAAGCTCAGAGAAATATATCTTGCAGTAACAGATATTGGAGATACGTTGCCATGTTTTTCTTTACATGGATGATAGTTGAATAGTTAAGCATTCAGTAAATTATCACCAACAGTGTTTCATTTTCATGATCTAATACCTTTTGCAGGTGAAATACGGATGGCAATAGGCAATCTTCGTAATTTGCAGATACTTGAAGCCGGAAATACAAGCCTCACGGGTCCCATTCCTGCAAACATCTTCAACATATCATCCCTGAAATGTACATATCTAGGAAACAATAACCTATTCGGTACTCTCCCAATTGACATATGCGGCAACCTCTCAGAGCTTGAATTACTTTTCTTGCCCTTAAATCAGCTAAATGGTCGAGTTCCATCGGGCTTAGATAGATGTCACAAGCTTCAGAATCTAGACTTGTCCGTCAATAGACTCACGGGGCAAATACCAAGTAGCATCGGAAACTCAACTAGTCTCAAGAAACTACACTGAGGTGGTAATGAATTGAATAGTGAAAAACATAAAAGTACATAAATTGGCTTTTATTAGAAATGTTTTTTGTTCTTGCAGTAATGTCGATTTTGTCCAACCTTTTGCAGGTAATATACCATGGGATGTTGGCAATCTTCTGAATTTGGAGTGCTGGACATTGGAGAAATGGGTCTCACTGGTCTCGTTCCACCGCCTATCTTTAACATGTTTTCTTTGAAGACTATTTAACTTGCCAACAATAGTCTATCTGGTAGCCTCCCACGGGATTCATGCCTTGCTCTTCTAGCACTTGAACGGATTAATTTTCATAACAATAAACTCACAGGAAATGTTCCAAAGAGCATTGGCAACTGCACTTTCCTCAACACCGTAAGCCTCGGCAAAAATCATCTCACCGGTACTCTTTCCTTTTCATATACGTTTCATTTGGAGCTTATACGATTGCAAATTAAAGCACGCTAAAGCTTGTATATGTGTTTGCATCGTGGTAACAGGAGAAATACCAGAGGAGGTTGCCGACTTACGACATCTTAAATTCTTACATATTGGGGTCAGCAACTTGACTGGTTTAATTCCAGCAAAGATATTCATTTTTTTCAATCTAGACTTCATTGCATTACATTGAAAAAACCTTTCAGGATATCTTCCTTCAAGCACCGAGTGTCGGCTTCCAAAACTCACGCTGCTTGACTAACTCAAAATAAATTCAGTGGCAAACTCCCCAGCTGCATCCCCAATGCTTCTGCGCTCAAAGACTTAGAACTAGGCCACAACTAATTCTCCGGCTTTCCTTCGAGTTTCTTTCGGTAATAATCTAAGACCACTCCAGTGGCTCAGCCTCCAAAATAACAATTTTGCACTTTAATTTTCCAGCCGAGAACAGAGTTTTCTCGCTTCTTTGATGAACTGCAGATTTTTGTGGCATCTAAACATTGCATTTAATACATTTGGTGGTGTTCTTCCAGCTTCAATAGGGAATCTCTCAACGTCACTTCTGTACTTTTATGCGGAAGGTTCCAAACTAAAATCTAACATTCCCATGGAAAACG
The DNA here is from genome assembly GCA_038381775.1 of Adansonia rubrostipa. Classification (NCBI taxonomy): domain Eukaryota; kingdom Viridiplantae; phylum Streptophyta; class Magnoliopsida; order Malvales; family Malvaceae; genus Adansonia; species Adansonia rubrostipa. Next base: position 5,317,950 of record JBBYHM010000004.1, on the reverse strand, counting down.
GAAACTTGAGCCGTCTAATAGCAGTATCCCTTTCGAAGAATGATTTGATTGGATCTATTCCAGCGGTTGGAAGATTACAGCGGCTTGAAGGTTTATCCCTTAATGAAAATAAACTGCTCGGATCAATCCCAAATGACCTTTGTAAGTTAAAGATGATATCTGAACTATTTGTAGATAGTAATAAACTCTATGGGTCAATGCCAGCATGCATCGATAATTTGGCTTCTTTAAGATCTCTGAGGTTAGGTTCCAACAAATTAAGTTCCACAATACCCTCGACCTTTCGGAGAGTTGCATATATTTTGCAAGTCGATTTGTCATCAAATTTTTTCAGTGGCTCTCTCCCCCCAGATATTGGGAATTTTAAGGTTTTGATCAGCGTGGATTTATCTAGGAATCAGACGTCAGGTAACTTGCCAAGCAGCATAAATGGGGATCTCCAAGATTTGACTTATCTTTCATTTGCAGAAAATGCATTACAAGGCCAAATTCCTCAATCGTTTGGTCATTTAATAAGCTTGGAATTCTTGGATCTCTCCAGAAGCAACCTTTCTGGAGTTATTCCCAAGTCCATGGAGGCACTCTCCCATCTCAAATACTTCAACGTTTCTTTCAACAGACTCGAAGGAGAAATCCCGACTGGAGGACCATTCCGAAACTTATCAGCTGAATCATTTAAGTGGAACAAAGCTCTTTGTGGTTCGCATCGACTGCAGGTGCCACCATGCAAAACTAGCTCCCATCATGGATCGAAGAATGCATCTATGCTTTTATACAAAAATATATCTTACCAGCTGTCGCATCTGCCATATTGTTGGTGACCCTTATCATCTTTGTGAGACGCCATAAATCGAAAGGGAACATCCCAGATGAGGAAATTCCATTGACTCTGGCAACATGGAGAAGAATTTCATACAATGAGCTTCGACTTGCAACAGATAGATTCAGTGAAAGTGACTGGATCGGTGCTGGAAATTTTCGGTCAATATATAAAGGCATACTTTCAAATAATGTAACTGTTGCAATAAAAGTTTTCAATCTACATTTAGATGGAGCATTCAGAAGTTTTGATTCAGAGTGTGAAGTAATGCGCTCTATCTGCCATAGAAATCTAGTTAAATTCATCAGCAGCTGTTCAAACGAGGACTTCAATGCCTTGGTACTTGAGTTCATGCCGAATGGGAGCCTTGGAAAGTGGTTGTATTCTCCCAGTTGCATTTTAAACATTCTACAAAGACTGCGACATAAATGTTGCGTCTGCTCTGGAATATCTTCACCACGGACATCAAACACCAGCGATCTACTGTGATTCGAAGCCAGAAAATGTATTACTCGATGAAGATATGGTTGCTCATGTGGGTGAGTTCGGGATTGCCAAGCTCTTAGGAGAAGAAGAATCGATGAAATAAACCATGACAATGCCACAATTGGTTATATGGCGCCAGGTGAAACTAAAATTTGCAACTTTAGGCACTTGCCCTTCTATCTTTTCATAGAACATTAGCATCTTTTTTTCTAATCAGTTTTTCAACATTAATATATAAAAATGTAAGTTCTGAAACAATTTCAATGAGCTTTCGTGCAATTTAATGCAGAATGTGGATCATCAGGGATCTTTTCAACCGAATGTGATGTCTACAGCTTCTGAATATTACTCATGGAGATGATTACAAGAAAGAAGCCAAGAGATGAAATGTTTACGGGAAAGTTGAACTTGAGAGCTTTCGTGAAGGAGTCAATTGCTTCATTCAGTAATAGAAGTTGTCGATGCAACTTTACTCCAGGAAAGGGAGGTTCATTTAACTGCTAAAAGCAGTTGCACATCATCTGTCATGGAATTGACCTTGGCTTGTTCAGCAGAGTCACCTGGCACAAGGAGAAATATGGTGGATGTTGTCCAACTCAAGAAGATCTAAAAAGGTATCTAAAAGATGTTGGAAGAAGGTAGACCATTGTTTCTTTTCACAGGTCCACCCGACTTCTTCAGTTTCATGTGATACATCACCCGACTTTTTCATCCCCATCATAACATATTCTCGAATTCCACGCTCATCCAAAATTCAGTCTCATCCGAAATTCATAGAAGTTTAATGCAGACTGAGATTAATTAGAGACTGAGATAAGTTTAACATAAGCTCGAACTTACAAGCTCGTAATGAGAATAATTCACTTTGCTTTGAAATGTAATTTTTAAAAAAAAAATAAAATATTTTAGACATAATTGTAAGTGTAATGTTAATTCACCATATTCCTAAACAAAAATCATGGTTAAGAATTTAATTTCGATACCTAAAACAACAAAATTATCCAAATTTTATATGAATGCCAAAAAAAACAATGGCTCAAGACTGAACATAAGCAGTACAAGGTTTTAAGCTTTTTATTCATCCTCCTGGCTGCGTAACCTGGCAAGCTTGTTAGTCACGACGACATCAAGCTGCGCCGCTCGTTCCACGATCTCTTTTCTCCTTTTTGTGGAAACATTGTGGGCAATCTCGGCACAGTATGTCCTGCGAAGCAACAAAAACAAATTAAGAACACAAGCATAAATAAAATACATAATGGTTAATCAAGTCATCTTTGGGAAGTTAACAGCAGTACCTGTTATGCATCATCAACAGTTCAAGCTCTCCAACATTGTGCACGACGAATTTCTTAAAGCCATTTGGAAGATAGTGACGAGTCTTCTTGTCTGAACCATAGCCAATGTTGGGCATCAACGTGCATCCCTTGAACTTTCTTCTTACACGAGAGTCAATACCCTTCGGTCTGCGCCAATTCGTCTGTGTAATCAAGCAAAACATGATAAAGTTTAGTTTCATAATTCCAAATCAACACAAACAAGTGATAAGCATGAAAAAGAAAACTCAAAAAGGGGTTAAAAACAAAATAACGGCGAATCATTGTGAGCAGGGATTTAGTAACAGAAAGCTTGTGAGAGTAAAAAAAGCTAACTGTGTCGCAATGACCTGTTCGAAAATTTTTTTATCTGCCCTTAAAACGAAACGCCCAGCTACAAATAAATGAAACTGGACATCAGATACCACAGGCAAGAACCTTTCAATTAAACAAAGGGAAGTTCAGTCGAAACATAATGAGTTGAACTATGATCTATATCAGGAACTTCAGACTGAGTTACAGTGCAAATTTTGTATGGAGAGCAGCAATCTCAGCCGAAAGATGGTGATTATTTATATAATCATCAAAGATAGATCAGGTCTGACGATTCATTTACATCATAGATTGCAACAAATGACAGAAAAAAAAACAATACAAATGACAATGAAGTCAATTAAAAATTAAACCAATTCTGGAAAAAAATTAAAAATATGCAAAAGAGATCAGATGGTAGTGCATGTTGGTATTCATCATTCAAATGCAGAAATGATGGATAAGTATCCTCACACCTCCTTGCATATCGTAAAAATCAAAACCTTGTAAAGCAAAACAGCATAAAACTAAAAATTTAAAAAAAAAAAAAATTGATTGTTTGATGAAAATGGATCAGATAAAAAGTCGATTGATATCACCATCTTCCATCAGGAGATGAAAGTAAGACTGGGTGTCAAACAACAATCATCATATCCATTTCATTTTTTATTGGGAAAATTAACTAAAAATAATTAGAACAATAAATTAAAAAAAAAAAAAGAACTTAACAAGACCCTTAATGGAGTGATGGTAGATGGATCAGATAGTCGATCGCTACTGACTCAGCATACTACAACTCAGACTGGGTGTCAAGATCTATCTTCATATCCACATCCACTCCAATTTAGTTTAACCCCAAAGGAGAAAAAAAAAGATTTTTAAACAAAATCTTGGAAACAATTGAAGCTGAAAATAATAATTAAAGAAAATGGAATCAGATAAAAAATGTCAATCACCAACTTTGCATATGAAGACATAAATATATGCAAAGTAAGACTGGGGCGACAATAACTATCATCATTTTCCCTTTCTCCTTAAAAAAATATAAATAAAGCTGAAAAGAAAAGTCTGAAAAGGAAAAAAAAAAATGCAAAACTAGAATGAAAATAGGAAATTTTGAAGATACCTTAACAGAGATTTTGCGATCGCTCTGGGGTCTCTTGAACTTCTTGACCCTTTTCTTCACGATCTTCTTACTTAGAAGTGGCACCGCCATTTCTTCTTTTCCTTCTTCCTCTTACCACCCTTTACTATTAACAAAGACCAAAAAAGAAATGTTATTAAAGTTGCTGAAATAACAATAATCAAGAAATCTGAAGAAGAAGAAGAAGAAGAGAGACGATTACTGGAAATTTAGGGTTTTGGGTTGGCCGCCCCAGACATGGCTTGCTATGGAGTTGCGGCCGCTTATATAGAGGGTTTTGGCCGAAGTAGGGTTTCTAGGGTTATCTTTATTTTTAGGGTTTTTGTCGACAGATTGGATCCTTGATATAAATCAACGGTGGACGATAGCTGCTTCTTTTGTTCTTTTTAAAAAAAAAAAATTGTAAATGATGTATTTTGGGTTATGGGCCATGTTTTAATTCTTAAATTGGGCCTTCGGCTTTCCCTTAATCCCACACTGGGCCTACACGGAATTATAACTTTTTTAATATATAAGTAATAATGCTCTTTTTTATTTTGATTTAAAAATTGTAAAAACAAAAACAATTTAACATATTAATTCAATATTTTCTCACTTTATAAGAACTAAATTAAATGGCTCTTACAGAAATTTAAATTATAAATGATATATATATTTATATATATTTATTCTTTCACGATAAAAGGTTAAGAGGTTTCATGGGAATTTTGGTTTCAATGTGCAATAAATTGATATATATATATATATATATGATTACGTACATTGCACACGAATATATTTTTAAAAAATATATCATTAACATACATTAATAAATAATTTAACAATAGAATCTCGTTTTTTTAAGTTTATAATAAATTATTTACAATGACAAATTAAAAAATATATGCATTAAAGAATAATGTCAATGTTCATCAGTTCAAAAGATTAATATTTGCAATGATAATTTAAAAATATATCAAATAATAATATCCGTTTTTGTAAGTTCAAAATATTTTTCACAAATATAGTTTTATATATAAATTATAAATTTTATATATATATATATATATATAGATGGGCAGAAAACGAAGGTTGAACATAGAATTATAAAGCAAAGTTCTCCAGAATCTATTCTATGATTTCCAATACGCAAAGCTTATCCAAAGAACATGCATTTAGGCTACTGAAAATTGTAGAATAAAACTCATAGGAATTGGGAGAGGAAGGATCAACATTAACCCATTTTTTCTCAACCAGCTCCACATGCGAATTCGGCTTTGATATAGTGTAGAATTGAAGTTTATTAATGTGCCTTGTCAACTTCTTCATTGTATCGATTGAGAATATCATGCCGAAACCTTCCTCAACATCCTCCATATCTTCGAATATTTGAATGCCAATCTCTGCTTCCTTCGCATTAACGAATCCGAGGAGCAGCAGTGAGCTCTCACCGATGTATCTTTCACCATGACATACCTGCAAAGAGATAATAAGTCATGTAGAAACAAGCATCAACGGAAAGTACATCACCGGAGAGAACGTTCAAGGCAAGACTGATTTAACAGTCTCTTACGGAGTACTTGCAGAAAATAAAAATGTTTTAGCCGGTTCTTTTACATGGAAAACAGACTGAAATGAGATTATACGCGATTGATTTAAACTATAATCACGCTTCTAACCTGAATATACTCGACACCAATCTGGGCAAGCTTCTCTAGAATATTGTCTGATGAAAGCAAGCTAATGACACCTCCTGATCCGACTGGTGACTGCAATATCTCCCAAGGTGATTTCATCAAAATCTTATGCCGGTTCTGTTCCAGCAAACTGCTGACAACTGGCAGCCTCTCTTCTTCTGAGAACCAAACCTGTAATTCAGTTGGATCGTAAAAGATGCACACATATTCATCAAACGCATTGGATAAAGCAGTTCACATCCACCATTTTCAATTCATATACACATTAAAATTACAAGCACGACGCTAGGACCTACGCAGTGGATTCCGAAAATTATGGATTTTATCAAAGAGGGATCAATGACTACTAAAGAATCCACATGGCAAACTATTAGTAGAACATGAAGGTAATAGCCATGGAAAGCCAAGCTTTTTGAAATAACTAAATTTCAAATTTAAAAAGTAAGCAGAGTTGAAGCTTGAAATGATAAAATAGCCTGGGAACATTGGCATTTTGACCAAAACCAAAAGTCTATGATTGTTTAAGAAAAGTTGGAATTGATCGCTATTATTAAATGTTGAAACATTAGGATCCCAAGGAGATTTCATTTATTGAAAGATCAGACCTTGATTCCTGTAAGTAGAAGGCATAACTCTTTTTCTCCAAAAATGCCTGTTGGCAAAACTTTCATTACAGGCAGACATAATTCTAATTTCACGAGATTCAGGACGTAGACATAATTCTAATTTCACGAGATTCAGGACGTGGGAAACAAAGAAAAAGAACATTCTGAAAATCATTACTATTCACGCTGAAATATGATAGCAAAAGCTTCACCCTGTCATGAATGTTACAGATTTCTTTACTCAGCAGCTTGTGTTTTAGCATTGTAGGTTATCCAAAGATTACTACCCAAAACAAAATGAAAATCACAAGATATTCCATGACAATAACACTGACCTTTTCAGGGTCAAATCCAAAATATTTGTTACTTGAAAGTAGCTTCTTCATAGCATTGATTTTGTCAGCTGGGCTAATCAAAACCAGTGGCAGAGATGAACGATATTCTACCTGCAACCATCAGGCAAAAAGTTTTTATGATCGGAGCTTCAGGATGATTCAGATTTTTAAAAACATAATATTGCACAAAATAGTAAGCGTATTATTCCAAGAGCAGTAGCTTATAAATGAAAATTTTTATAGCATGAATCAGTGACAACTGACAAACTAAGAAAAACTTCCCAAATGAAAATTCTTATCTTGGTACCACCTTCACAAACCTATCATCGTCACAGAGCAATGACTGAAGGGAGGATGTTTCAGAGTTCTCCATGCTCATTGAGAAAGCAAGACCTGGTTCATATTCTTTGCCCTGTTTCCTATGGTCACTCATATCTAAAACAACAGCAACTTTGCCCTGGGAAACAAGATGAAGTGCCTTTTCCTGCAAAGCGAAATTTGTACCCAGCTTCTCTTCGCTTGTACATGGAGTAAAGCATTTTTCTGATATCCTCAATCTATTTCTCACCAGTTTAGTTCCAGCGAGTGATTCAGTTATACTCCATCTGTTTCAAAACGCAACGCAGAAGCAAAAAATTCAATAATTTAGCACCATTGTAGATCACCATCACCACCTATACACTACACAGATAATGCCTTCTAATTGTCTGGAGTTTAAGATGAAAAGAACTGATTTTTTTCAGCCCTATTTGAAGAGAATAACACATATGATCAATTGATTCAACAATTAAACAGAAGTTTTGATGAGTGCAAAGTGAGAAAAAACCAATCAATGTTATTGATACGTGAACCAGGCCAAGACAAGTTTAAATATCAACTGCTTACTGCCTAAGACAAGAACTAGGCATGTATAGGACAAAAATACCTTCCAGTCAGAACCAGAATTAGGCTTGCATCCTGAATTGCTATCTAATATATGTGTGTGTGTGTTTACATTATATATGCATATAAAAAAGCTTCACCTCTTTGAAGCTATCTCAACATTCTGCAACGCCAGCTGAAGCAATTTGGAATTAACGCGAACAATCTGATCTGCAAGTAAGCTTGTTTGGGACTTCTCTCCAAATCTAAACCCATGAAATATGTGCTGTTGCTCCATTTCGCACAATTTCTTTTTTGCAGCTATTAACCGTTTTTGAAACTTTTTCCTTTCTTTCCATTCCTGAAATATGTCAAAAGAATGCTCAGGTCAAGAACCTGACTGATACAATTGCGTAAAACCTGGGAAATATGAAAAAGTACAGCAGCATCATGAATCAATGGAAAAGATCGAGAAGAAAAATATAAAAAGCAGTAAACACAATGCAGGCATAGGGAGGCTTAAACGGATTGAAGAAATTAACATTAATTTTACCAAGATAACAAGATTTACAGAAACAAGGTCTCAACAGGCACACAAAGTTCAGTGATTGCATCAGGGGCATAATACAAAATCCACCCTTAAGATACTGACATTTTGCAAGAAAGGAAGAGCTTTGCCAGCAGTTGGCTTTTGAAACTCATGGCTAAACATAATACCCCAAGCAGCAAAAGGATAAACGGGAAGCAAGCTAGCAACAAAATTACATGTCTCAAAATTCAAAGTATTGTACTCTATATGAAAAAATTTACTTAAAATATAATGGAGAACGGAAGGAGAAGAAGAAATGCAAGAAAGGAAAGTCCAGCTGACAAGAAAATAAGTAAGCAGAACACTATTTAGGAGAAACCATGGCAAGAAATGAACAATGAATCAAGTAGAATACAAAATAATATGGCTTACAAGTTGGCGCCTTTCTTTCTTGGACCTCTCATCAGAGCGTACGTTTAACTCAAGAAGTCCCTTTGGAGGTGTGATCTGCATTTCTCTTCTTTTTAAATCAACATTAGGAACAATTTCCTCAACGAATGGTACCCAAACGAGGGGACCAGAATCACCAGCTTCTGCCAAATTAGATGACTGCCCACTTCCTGAGGCTTTGAGCATGACATGTAAGAGATCACTAGCTCCACTATTGAAAACATTAACAACCGTCCCCACAACCTGACCAGTTTCCTGAAGAGAGAGAAACACAAATCTTAAAAAATCAAGCGTCTCCAATCATAACCAAAATTAACAAAAATAAAATAAATAATCATCCAAAAAAATGAGGGAAAAAAAAGATAAAGTTGATTGAAAAGCACAGATAAATCAATACACTAATCACGGAAAAATAATTACTATGATAAGAGGAAAGGGAAGTCAAATTCAACAACTCAGCCATGTTGAAAGGTAGTTTCTTAATTTTACTACGAAATATTATTGTCTGGCCCTAAATAAAGGTAAATGAACCAAATAAAAGAAAAAAATAACAAAAAAAAAGTTGCATTTACGGAAGTTCACGGACTGGTATATGAAATATTAAGGACTGATAAGTACATTACCTTGAGAATGACTCTCATTCCAACAAGATCACGAGCATAAAATTCACCTTCTTCCAGATGTGGCCTATCTTCTTCCTCTGCCAATAAAGTTGAACCTACAAGTTGCCTAGCCTGAACAACAAGAAGAACCTTAAGATTTTAATCAAGAGAAACTGAAAGCAAGCTCAGAAAAATCAAAAGAGATATCTAAACGAAAGAGGCAAGCATTATTACGATGCAAACAAATGTAAAGAACAAACTTCTATAATCATCTCACTTGATCCACTGTTTCAATCCCGCTGAACCTAAGTATCCAACTCTTCTTTCCAGGATGTTCCCTTCCTTCAACAAGCTCTACTTCTTTAATTGTTTCTTTACCTGAAACTTGTTGCCTTAACCATCTTCTCCCAGCCTGAAAAGGCATCAATTTTCACGGTAAAGAGAAAAAAAAAATTTTGAAGACATTTAAGGCCAAGAATATCCTTTAGAATATGTCTTACCTTGCAAAACCGCAATTCAGGAAAATCAGTGTTGGGTTTTATACAGATCTCTCCCTGCAGCCCATGAACACTGGATATGAATCCAATTTCAACAAAAACAGACAAATTCTTGCTAGCTTCAATCATCTCCTCAGTAGCTGAAGTAGCCAAGTTTATGTCAATATACATAAAAAAGAAAATCAAATAAAAAAAAGAGTGTATCTAAACTCAAACAACGTAAACAATTGGAAAGAAATGAATTACAAAAACCCAATAAGTAAAAAACAAAAACAAGCAAAACCCACTACAAAAAACCTTGCAATTGAGCCAAAACTGGAGGTAAAAAAAAAAACTAAAGCAAGATTTACCAGTACTTTGCATAGGAGAAACTTCATGGCGCTGACCGTGGAGACGATTCAATGACAAGCGGAGACAAGAGAAAGCAAAGAGAGAACGAGAGAGTCGGCTTCTAAAGGGAGCTGCGAGTGGGCGAAAATTGCGGAGATAGGCTGGCGGTGAAGAGATTGGATTTGAACAACAGAGAAGTGAAGCCTTTTGCATCTTTGTTTTTGTTTCACTATTTTCCGTTTTTAGTTTCAGTTTAGAAGTGCCTAAACCTTGAAGTCATCCAATAACCAGGAAGAACATCCAGCATGAATGCCACCGGACATCTAATATTTGTCTCACTGGATATTATTGTAAGAAAAAATATCAAATGAGCTTTTCCAACTAGTTCGATTTTTTTTAGCAACTTTATTTTAATAAATACATAAATAAATAAGCTTCCAATAAAAAAAAGTAGCAAAAAAATGTATACAATTAATCTTAAAACAAAACTAAAAGATAAGTATACAATTAATTTTTTAAAATAAAATAAATACATATATTTATTTTTTGTCACAATAACTTTCATTTTTAATTTGATAGAAATTTTATTTTTAATTTTATTTTTTTTAAATATCATCATATATGAATATATGTATCTGTAAGTGTATTATAGTTCAATAATCATTTTATTGCTTGATAATATATGTGTATATATAATAAATAGTAATTTACACGTTATTTAAAACCTTACTTGTTTTTAATTTTGTTGGACAAACCTATGCCAATACACATATAAATATTGTTTGTTAGTAGAAACGAATGATGCATGCGGCTGGCAAGACAGTTTGGAAAAAGCTTGTAAAAAAATGAGTTAAATACTCATTTGTTAGTTGAATTATACGACTTTTATATTATTGGTACTCAGAATGCATAATTCGTATATATCAGGTATCTCGCTTTAGTTGATTAACGTGAAAATTTAAAAATTTACTAATTTTTTATATTTCAAAAAATGAAATTTAAAAAATATTGTGTTTTATATCTTTAATTCCAAGTGTAAAATAAAACATTTTTTTAATGAAATTTTTACTTACAATATCATATGATTTTTAATTTTAAAAATAAAATAAGATGACAAATGGTTTTTTTTTTTTTTTCATAATTGAAATTTTCTATGCCACCATTTTGACTAACAACATTAATTAATGATGCAATTTGCCAGGAAATTGAACTTTACGTATTTGATTATGAAGAATTGTTTTTTTAACTACTAAAATGACTAAAGTGAGGTAGCTTGCAAGACAAATGAGTATTCTATTCCTACAAAAAATATAATTTTAGAAAGCTGACCGATAAAAGAAACTAAGAAAATTGGCATTTTATCAAATTTGACAAAAAGTAACCCAAAAAATGAAAAAAAAAAAAGAACTTTGATATTTTACTTGGGTAACTTCTTCTATTTTTATTTTTATTTAAGTAAAATTTTATTTTTAATTTAAATACGCTTTTAATATTTCGACCTTTAATTTTTTTTTTTAAGGGAAAGAATAAGAGATGTATGTTATAATTTAAGTTTTACACTTTTTTAGCGTTATTTTACAAAAGATAAACGTATATATTAAATAAGCTAAGTTTTAACTTCAAGTCTTTAGTCCAAAATAGTTGGTATTATAACAGTGACCTCATTGTTTTTTTTCTGGTTTTGGTATGTTTCTGTGTGTTTCGATGTATCATTTTAAATTTATCAGATTTTAATTTTTTTAATTTATATATATGAAAAATATTTTTAAATATAAAACACATAAGAATAAATAAATTTTATATATCAAATACTCATCAATTATATATGATATTCTAAAAAACTTCGAGTTCAATATCGGTTTAAGGAGTGAAGCTGGAACCTTTTAATAAATGTTAAATTTACGAGTAATTATATCTAATTCATCAAATTTACGATTAATATTAATATATTTTTTAACGCTTATATGCCATTCAATATAACTATTTTTAGTCGATACAACAAAAATAAATCAGTACCAAAACTAGAATAGTATCAATTTAATAAAAAAACTAATTCGTATTGGTCGATATTGAAACGATATTGGCAACCATATTTCAACTTTTAATTTATACTATTTATTAATGGTTAACAAAATTTAATGCTATTGAGTCAAGTAACAACAATTCGATTAGTAAAATGACATAAAAGTTTAAATTATATTATATAAAATTTATAAAATAAAAGATAAAAATAT
>JBBYHM010000004.1:5265060-5275739 GCA_038381775.1 Adansonia rubrostipa | reverse complement strand
ATTGTGGATCCCTCCATGATCACCTCATGTGTATCAGCAAGAGAAAACAACAAGACAACATAATTAGTTATAGAGCTCAAAAAAAAAAAACATATGCATCAAACAAAATTTTTTTTTTGTAGAAAAGAGTGGGTGACTGCATCATAAGCAAAACTACTTAAGAAGGCTGAAAGACGAGAATAAAAGAAGAAAATAACTGAAAAATCTCGTATATCCTCACGATTTCATTTAAATCAACCATTACTGTTAAGTTCCAAGTGTTCAACTGGAGGAACGGTGCCCAGAAGTAGAGAGCGTTCAAGAAAATTGGGCTGTACAAATTTGGGGAAAAATGGAATGGGCCAGCCCAAGAACTTCGTAAGTAAAACAAAGAGAGGTTCTTTAGGTCAGCCAACTGGATCAGCCCACGCAACTACACGTCCAGTAGTGGGCCAGATAATTAAATATTTAATATTCATGTATTGGATAAGCACAAATCGTTTAATCATTTTCTTGCTAACAGAATAATACTGGACTCGCTTTCATAGCGCGTTTCCACGACTCACTCTTCGTTTGCTTGGTTTGTTACCCCATTTTTGTTATTAATCTTTATATATATACAACCTAATAACACGCAGTAATATTTTTTTATGAGTAAAGATTTATTTATATTAATATAGAATTAAAAATTTTTATTTTTTAATCATTAATTAGTAGTCATATAATAATAAATGTTAATCACTGATTAAAAATATAAAATTTTTTAATTTCACATTAATTTCTTTTATATATATAATCTTTTAACAAAAAAATACATATTAAAATTTAAAATTTAATTTTTAAAATATTAATTTTTAAAAATATTTGTAAAAAAAATTAAATTAAACCTCATTTTTTTTAAGGAATCAAAATTTGATTGAGTAATAGTACGAAAATTGAGTTTTCATGGAAGCAATACTATATTTGATTCAACGTTAAAATTAATTAATAATAAAAATAAAAGTTATTATTCTATGCATGGTGAAGTAGAGTTTTTAAATTTAAAATTTTTATTTTAAAATATAATTTTTTTAAAAATATATATTATAATTTTTTTTTCGATTGTCAAATTTAATAATAATAATAACAATAATAATGTGAAGACACACGCGGCCAAAACCGGCAGAGGGTTTTCGCTGAAAAGAAAAGGATGCCTTCTTTCTTTCTTTCTTTTAAAGCGTTATATTTCCAGACTATAATCCCTTCTATTTGCCTCTCAGCTGCTGTACCTGCTGCCTTTTAAATTTTTTTTTTTTTTTGTTGGCCGAGAGAACCGAGAGACTCTCAATAGAAAGAAGACAAAAAGGCTGAAACCTTGAACGACCTCGTTTCATTTCAGATCTGACAGAGTGCGACGCGAGACTGTGTGTTTGGAGAGGGGGTACCCGGAGGAGACAGAGGATGAGCGGGAAAGGAGGCGGCGGCGGTGGTGGTGGTGGTGGTGGTGGAAATAATGGGATGGGGAAGGGTAATAGTGGAATTTCGACTATCCCGCCTGGGTCTCGGAAGATTGTCCAGAGCTTAAAGGAAATTGTGAACTGCCCTGAACCCGAGATCTATGCTATGCTTAAAGACTGTAACATGGACCCTAACGAGGCCGTCAATCGCCTCCTCTCTCAAGGTTCTCTCGCCCTCTTTCTTTTTACTTTTTTGCTACTCTTTTTTTCCCCCAGTTTAAAGAGTTAATTTCCTGGGTTTTGGTTAAGAAAAACTATATTTATATTTGTTTTGCAAAAGGGTAACTGCTGGGTTCCTGGGCTTTGGTGTTTTAGTAAGATACAAAAGATAAAAGCTGCTTAACTGCTAGGTTTCTGTTTTTTTTCTTTTTAATTAAATAGGCACTATAAAATTTAATAGATTCCATAAATAGAGTGCTTTAGTTGGATTGTATTTCATCAATAATATTGTTATAAAATCTAAACATTTGCTGCGATAAGCTGGTATAATTTCTTGTGTTCCATGAACTGATTGTTATGTTTTCTACATTGAAACTCAAAAGTAGAAGCCAAAAGACATATATATTTGGTGAAGATAATGCCTTTAGTCTTAATAAAGCACTCACTTTGATAACTCTCGATTGTTTGTGAACATATATTTTTCTTCGCTTCATAACGACAAGGAAGCTGAAGTTTTGGCTTTTATCTGTTTCATGCTAATTAGATGTTTGTGAAATATGTAGATCCTTTTCACGAGGTGAAGAGCAAACGAGAAAAGAAAAAAGAGGTGTGTGCTCGTGAAAATTATGCTAAATGTTTGCTGTTTTGTGAATGTTGAGTTAGCATTAATAACCATAGTATGTTTGTTTCCTCTTGTTGTTACATCATTCTAGTAATAAAGGGCATACTTGCAGGCATATAGGTCATGCGTCCTTTCAGACTGTTAATTGCTTTTCAGCATTACAACTTAGTGTTTAATCTGATTCACTCTTCAACCATTATGAGCTTTCCCTTTGGAAGCTTTTTAAAATATTTTCTAATTACTTGTGATGGTTTTGTTGGTTCTTGTCGTCTTTTTTGACTTGGCTCTTCCCTTTTGTTCCAGAGCAAGGACACAGTCGATTCAAGGTCTCGTGGTGCCAATAACCCTGGGACTCGTGGTGGTAGGAGTGGTTCAGACCGACATGTTGGGCGTGGTGCCTCATCCCATTACAGTTCGAATGGTATGACTACGAACATACTTTAATGACACCTTGGAGAAGAGTTGGCTTGTACTGAGTTAAAGGAAGTGTTTTAGAATTTCTTACCCATTGATTTATCTCTTTCTGGTTAGAGTCTGGCCCAGCGCATGGTAAACCTGCACAAAGGAGAGACAATGGAACTCATGCTTTTGCAGGCTCTTCATCTTCTGTATCTGGCATGCAAGGAAATAGTGTGAACCTTCGACCTCCTTCCCACAGGTAATACCTGTTACGTCTTAAAAGTGATATTTCTTTCTATGTCTAGTCCAGTTAAGGAGCTGAAAAGTAGCTATAAGTTTTGAGTTCTAATAAGCTGAAATGGGTTGTCTTGCTTTTTCCTGCATGTCATTGGATTCTTTTAGGATAACGATATCTATTGATACCAAATCATTCTTAATGAATTAGTTTACTCACATTTAAGCATTATTGATAAGTGTTATAATTTATCATTATCAAAGATGGCTAGTGTGGCAAGGACAGATGGGACCCTAATAATTTTAATGCTTGCCAAACCATGTTAACTGGAGTTTGAACATGAGGCATCCGAACATGCGTACAACTTCTTTTCAATAAACATGCAATTATTTTTCATTGGAAAGAAGATTAAGACATTTTAGTTGGCTGAATTTTGTTTTCCTGGCCTTTATCTTGGGATGTTATTTCAATATCTGTTTCATAATCATTGTAATTGTGATATGGTATTTATGTGTGCCAAATTTTTTCTAATGTGAGTTTTGCTGGTTTTGCAGTGAAGCTGCCGTCACGGAACAGAAGATGTCCACGGCAGGTTTAGTTGATGGGATTTCTTCATCATCACAGCCTACTGGATACCAATCTGCTTGGTTGGGGGTTCCAGGTCAAGTATCAATGGCTGATATTGTGAAGATGGGCAGGCCACAAAACAAGGCTTCCGCCTTGCCAAACCCATCTCAACAAAGCATTAATAATCGGCATCTTGTGGCACCTCCCGCGGCATTACCTCCCAATTTTCAGGGTCATGCTTCCAAGGTGTCAGATGTTACTTATGAGCCTGATGTCACCAAGCATGATTCTCCAAGTGATGAGTGGCCCCCCATCGAGAACCCATCTTCTGCTAGTGTAACCTCTGTCTTAGAGGCACATGCAGAATCTGGACTTTATGCAAATGCATCTAACTTGCCTTTGGGTAGAAGTAATCAACAGTTAAAATCCCAGTTAGAGGAAGCTCAGGCAGTGGATGATGATCCTATTGAAACTGTCAATGGTAACCATGTTAGATCTCCTTCTATTTCAAGTAGAAATATACAGGAGGATGATTCTGGAGGTTCACCTCTTTATGATAGTGACTTATATAAGGATTTGAATTCCTATCAGCCTCAAAGGCATGACTTTGAGCATGATGAAGGTGAGTATAGTGCTTTAAATCACTCAATTTTGTGCAATTCATGTTGGAGGTTAGTTTAGTGCTTTTAATGAATGTATCACTCCATACCAAGTATACATCCGCTAAAAGGCATACACTGATTGTATTTTTTTTTTGACAACCCGTTTCTGATTGTCTTGCAATATGGATATGTATGTTTTAGGGTTGTTGTATAATCTATGTTGCTTCTCCCCTTCCCAATGAAAATATTGTATGTTCCTAGCTTCTGAATAATTTTTCATTTTCCCCTACCTACAATATAGTTCGTAACTGGATATGGAGTTAGTTTTTGATCATTTAATTTATCCTTTTCTCATTGTTTTAGGTTTTTTGGACTTAACACTTTTTATGTTCTTATTTCTTTCTTTTTTCAGCTGAAGATGGTTCTTCATCGGTCGGTGTGAATTTGCAGCAACTTGATTTACATAATGATGATAGGGAGCCCCCAACTGAAGAGGACAATCCTTCTGTAATAATTCCAAATCATCTACAAGTCCACACCCCGGACTGTTTGCATTTGAGTTTTGGAAGTTTTGGACCGGGCATTGGTTCCACCTTTTCTGGACCATTTGCGTCAAGACCCTCAAAGAATAATTTGGATGAGGTTCCTGAAGCAGCGGATGCCTCTTCTATTGGGCACTCAGACAATAGGTATGCCCTTCTTAAAATTTTAATATGCCATGCTTTACCATTTGTTCCTTACAATTGTGGAAAAACTTTTGCTTCCAGAAATCCTGAGTATTATGGTGATGAACATCTCAGAAGTAACACGGAGAGAGATATAATGAATAGAAGTAATGTTAGCACTGGGAATTATGAGGCTTCTGAAGGTTCTCGACCAGATGTTTTGAAACAGGATGCTTCTGAAGCTGCTCAAGGGAGCCAATACACATTTCCTTCATCTGCGTCTGGTTATAACTATGAAAGTTCTCAAGAGTTAAATCCGGCATTCACTCATATGCAGACAAGCTCTCAAATGCAAAATCTCACTCCTTTCCCGAGTGTAATGGTAATGTGACTTTACTGTATGTTTTTAATTCATGAACTTTATTATTCCAAGCTGATGATTCAACCATATGTCTTAGAGTTGGATTAGAAAATTTATTTTATATATAAATTTTTGATTGATTGCTGCATCTTGTTGATTCGTTTTCAAGAAAAATCCTGTTGTTCTGTATGAAATTATTGATTAATCTACTATATTTTGAAATACAGCATTAGTTTTCTTGAATGACTCTTCTCAGCATAATGATTTTCCTTACAGCAAGCATATACAAACTCATTACCAAGCACTTTGCTGACATCAACTGTTCAGAGTGCAAGGGAGCCAGATCTTCCATATTCACCCTTCCTTGTGACTCAGTCAATGGCGACAAAATACGGCAATGCAGCTTCTTCCATTAGTGGTCCAACCATTTCTATGCCAGAGGTGACCTTTCCTTTATTTTATTGATTTCTCTGTGTTTTTACACTTTATCTTATTTATTGCTTGAGTATGCCCTTTGCCAAGAAGGGGAAAAAAACTATTATCCCTTTTTCCTCTGAAAAAACCTGCTATAGAATAGCCTTCACACACATGTAGTCATGTGCGTCAGTGTATAATGATGATTTAAATAGGGAGCAAAAGAGAGAAAACTTGGGAGGAGTTACTGTGCATATTTGGTTTTGGTTTGTTTAAGAAGAGAGAAAGAAGAGACAGCTAAGAGAGGATGAAGATGTAGCTATAAATTAAATGTCCTAGGTACTTGTAATTTAACGTTATTTTTATTATTTTATTCAACATTTTGGTGAATTGGCACTGTTGATCTCTCCAACTCCTTCAGAGTAAATCAATATTTGGAAACATTCACATTCGGGAATAGCTTGGGCAGAATACTTATGGTAGTCTTAGTCCAAAATTTTACTGAAGGAAGATGAAATTTCATATTGGCTTACATTGGAGAGATATTTAGTGTCATTTTGACCGAAACTTTACCTTGTAGTAGTGTCATTGTGTATGCACTCTGATGCTTATATGTTTGACTGGATAGATTTTTGGTTGTGAAAACACATGGTCTATGGTCACATGGAATCGTCCTCAAACTCTAGTTTCTTAATTTGGAACAGTGATCTTCGACTGTTTCTGGCTATAACTTTTGTTGTCCCCAATTACGCATCTGGTGTTCCGGATACATATACACTATTATTGCATGTTTTTAGTATTTGCTTGTGTCAGTGTCAGTGTCAGAAAAAGGAGCTAAAACACCCAAAAAAAAGAAACCAAAAACAAGAAAGGTGGGGTGGAGGTGGTGAAAAGGGAAAGGAAAAGGCCCCTTTGCAAGCTGAACTAAAAAAAAAAAAAAATTATCTGGTTCACCACTATAGGTATTAGCACTATGGCTTTCAACCTAAATGGTTGTAATTTGTAAGATTTAATTGTTATTTTCCTGATTAACTTCTTGTACATGTACAGGCTCTAAGAGCAGCTAGTATTTCTGCACCGCAGCCTACTCCACACTCTTTGCCTGCTGCCAGTGTTGCTACAGGACCAGCTCTTCCACAGCATCTAGCCGTGCACCCTTTTTCCCAACCTACGCTTCCATTGGGACACTTTGCCAACATGATTAGTTATCCTTTCTTACCTCAGAGTTACACATATATGCCATCAGCTTTCCAGCAAGCATTTGCTGGTAATAGTAACTACCCTCAGTCCCTGGCAGCAGTGCACCCTCAATACAAAAATAGTGTTTCTGTTAGCAGCTTGCCTCAATCTGCTGCAATCCCACCTGGCTATGGTTTTGGGAGTTCTACCAGCGTTCCTGGAGGACTTCCTCTGAATCCTCCTACTGCAGCTGCAGGCACGACCATTGGCTACGATGATGTTCTGAGTTCTCAGTACAAGGACAGCAATCATTTGATGTCACTTCAACAGGTAATTTCTGTACAAAGCATTGAGAGATCTCATTTGCATTGAGTAGTTTGCATTTATTACTAGGGAATGATGTTGTATGAATCATTTGCATCTATTCTTATTGAATGCTACTGAAGTAATGATGAAAAGTTCTGAACTTCCTTTTTCTCTCTTTACTCCGAAGGGTCCATGATTTCATTTCACGTACAGCTACAGTATTTATGAATTTAGTTTTTATTCTTTTCTGCTTCTTTGAATCTGAAGTGAGCCCTTTCTTTTCTTTGTTTATTTGTTTAGAGTGAGAATTCAGCGATGTGGATTCACGGCCCTGGCTCCCGAACAATGTCTGCTGTTCCTTCAAGCACATATTACAGCTTTCAGGGGCAGAACCAGCAGGCCGGCGGATTTCGACAAGGGCAACAACCTTCACAGCATTTCGGGGCACTTGGATACCCTAATTTCTACCATTCGCAAATGGGAGTATCGCTGGACCATCAGCAGCAAAACCCTAGGGATGGGTCCCTGAGTGGGTCTCAAGGCCAGCCATCAAAGCAGACCCAGCAGTTATGGCAAAACAATTACTAATCTCGTCTTTCACCTCGTGGTTTTTCAGGGTCTTGTAGTGAGTTTGAAAGTGGCCAATCAAAGGCATTCTTGCGATTGAATAATAATTATATGTTATCATTATCGATGATATGGGTCTAAAGAGACCTTGACTGGCTACTGCCCTGTGCCATGAGGTTGTATTCTACTTTATTTATTGCTCTATTATGTTAACTTAGGAACACAGTGTGCTAATTTGGGATAGTGGACTTCACTCTTCACTTTTTCTTAATTGTTTCCCTGTTACCCCTCTCTTCTTTTCTCTAATAGTGAAAATGTCCTTTTTATTTGACATGCCTGCTTGTATGTATGTATGTATTCTCTCCCTAGTTGGAAGGTGAAGGCCCCATTATTTCAAAGTTCCACGTCCAAATTCATTATTAAAGACTGGAAAATTAAAGGTTTGACTGTTTTCCGTAAATTTGGTGGACAATGACTGAAAATGAAGAAAAAGTTCAATAAAAATGGGCCGAGAGGGGCTAGAAAATAATTTTCCCTTCCGAACCTTGGTCTTGGTTTGATTATTACGAGACTGCCCTTAGTCTCTTAGAGGCAGAAATCAGAAATCATATATGGGAGTGGAATATGGGTGCGTGCTTGAGTAGGTTTATGACAACATAATTGAAAGTAGGTTTATGATAATGACGACATGGTTGGGGAATCCATAGTCAATGTATCTAATGTCCATAAACTTCTTTTCAATCTTCACTGAATGTTACAGTGTTTGTTTGATAATAAAAGCATATAACAGTGAATGTTAATGACAGATGGTGTACTTCAACAGAGTTGTCTCCAGGCTGAGTTTGGGGCGGACCCAACGTGACTCATTTTGATTTTGACATTCGAGATCCAACGCAATGCTTTCCGGTACCTTGCTTACTTATGGTTGCATTCTAATGTCTTGATTTTGACATTTGAATACTCAATTTTTTTCCCTTTCGAAAAATGTTATACGATTTTCAAGTGTAAAAAATTCTAAGAAAATTAATTAATTTTTTGTTGGCCAATTTTTTTCTTTGTTGATCAAATAATTTTTAGTCAAATAAAAATCGAAAATACAAAAATTATTTTTCAAAAGTCAACGAACATACACATATTCATTCCATCATCGACAATCACTTCATTCCAAATAAAAAATGGAGAATAATAATCTGAAAAATAATTGCAGCTTCCTTTAGTGTTTGAAAGCCCACGAAGGCGTATGAATCATGAGTTCACGATAACAACGCAAAATATATATGAATTGTGATAAATGAAAGTGCTATACGATTAGTTAGCTTCAAACCATTTCACAATAGCAAACAGAAGTCAAGGAGATTATATATGAAGGGACAGTGGCCTTAATTTCCCTGATAATATAGAAGCAGCTAGCCAGCCTGAAATGCCCTGAGTGAGCCTCAAGCCTCCGAAACTTCATTCCCATTTTCAGTTTCGGCAATCAACTTACGATCATCAAGATACTGCTGATAGGCATAAGAAACGACGCCCCAAATCGCCAACACCATCGATATTCCCTTTATACCATTCATTTTATCATGGAAAACCACCATGGCTGCTATTGGAGTAATTGGCAACCCCAATCCACCTATGACATTGGCAAAGAGAGCTGACAACTCAAAGACCAATGCTACACCACCGAAAATCGAAACTTGCCAGGCAATGGCAGTCCAAACCAGAGTCATGACATAGGAAATCTTCCCCAATGTGTATGAATCCGTTTCTCTCTTCAAAAGTTTCCAGTCTCCGGATGCGAAGAACCCTATCGATGTAGCAACGGATGCAACGAGTGATTGGTAGATTACAAGATCCATTACAACTTTCAATGACTGACTTTTTAAAACCTTCCGAAAGGCCAGTTGTTGGGAAGCAAGCGACAAGCCATACGTTGCGGTTCCCAATATGGTGCATATGAACCCAAGTGCATACTCCCTTTTAGAGACTCCAGGAGGGCTCTGGGAGCTGTTATTTGCTACCAGGAGAACGAAGGAAATGGAGAGGAGAACTAGAGAATTGATGATGAAAGGAGTGAACTTCTGTGAATTGAGGAAATATGAGAAGAAAGCGTTAAAAGCCAACTGGGATGCTGAAATCAGGGTCACTGTAGATACAGGGAGGTACTCGAAGCCAACTGAATACAGATATGCGTTTCCTGCAATAAGCAGTCCAAGCGATACATAGACGAAAACCAGCAATGGAAGTGAGGGCGGCTTCGTTTCGACGGCAGCAGCAGCACTGTCGGGCGTGATAGCTACTTTGCGTTGCGAAATGTAGTAAGGAAGGAGAATAGGGAAACCCACAACTTGAACCAGTGTTCCCACCCATTTGCTAGTTCCACCTTTTTCATAGTAGAGTCTCGTAAGCAGTGAAGCTGCCGTTTGACCACAAATTGCAAATAATGTGTAAAGGGCTATCCGGAGCCATCTGATCATGCAATTCTGAGCTGGATGAGAAACTGTTCTTTGGCTGACAGGTCCACTACTTGAATTTGCTCTTTCAGATTCTGGCATGCATCAAAGTGTAGTAAACTATTTATTCTACTGTTAGCAGTAATATGCTAAATAACTCTTCAATTTCTAGAAGTGAAGCAGGAGCTTAAAAAAACCCATTCATGCCACACTTCTTAGATAATCTTTCAAAGTCGATATGTATAGAAAGAGGTGAGCACTTACCCATGAAGTGGATTTGCAGTTGTTGAGCTTCAGCCACCGCTAAAAGGTTGTGCCAGAAAAGATCAAGCCAAGGAAAGAAAAGAGATGATCAGAAGAAGAAGGGATTATAATCCGAATCAAAGCAACTGCCCTTTTGCCACTTATTAGGTGATCAATTCGAGGGCTGCTGATGTTAGTCAACTCAGCTCCTGACGGCCGCTGGTCTTATTGGCTATTGCATAATAGATTATTTGATCTTACCCTTTAGCGTTAGGAAGTTGCTGCTTTCAATCTATTTCCTGTTTTTGCATTATTTTTTTTTTTCAAGTACTTTATGCTTTGACGATTAAATGGTAGGACAGATTATAATTATTCTCGAAAGAAACAAAGAAGGCATTCCCCACTAGTTTATGGCTTAAGTACTTGACTAGTGGGGAATCA
>JBBYHM010000004.1:5226502-5237577 GCA_038381775.1 Adansonia rubrostipa | reverse complement strand
GTTTGCTTCAGTCATCGCAAATCATGTAGCTAATTTTTTATATATATACTTCATTAGTGCCAAGCTCTGCTTAATTCTCCATATCAAAAGGAACTCCTTTTGCTAATACCAAAGAGCTTAGCAGAAAGAGCAAATTAAACCAACCTTGTCCTTTTTGCAAACACTACATCTCTCTCTTTCTGGCCACTTTCACAGTCACGTAAACCATTTTGATTCACACAAAAAACTATCGAGAAGTCAATAACATGATTAAAAAATTGGAAGATTTCTTTTATCTACATCAAGTTCTTTCATCGTGCAGCAAAGCGAGCTAGATTTTTCTTGTGCCGATGTTTTACATTTATATATATTATCAGGGGCCATTCAAACTCTATAATTTGTACTATGCTGCCTTGATTTCAACATCATATAAATTCACAAAAATCTATTGCATATGGCTCAAGAAATTTCTTTCTTTCAAAACTCGTCTATTTTCCATGAAAATGAATAAGGGGCAAGACAACGTCATGGGAGCTGTTAATTTATTAATATTTGTGGTTATTAATTGTAATTAAGAGCCAAAATGTCTAACAGTCCATTCCAAGTTGATGAAAGTAAAAGACAAAATGCGATAAAAGACAAATTTTCATACAAAATGATAATCTCTCTACGAATTCTAGCAAGCAACAACGTCCAAAAGTTTTCAACAGTCGAATTCTCTCGCTCTGGTGGGCACGGCCATGAGCCTTAAAAAATCCAGACGTGTAACACTGCCATTGGCTACAGCCTGTTCGGTGAACTATTGTGGATTGAAGAGTGCCACGTGGACATGGAAGGAGAACATCAGAATCTTGAAGCCCCAATGAAATGAGAGATATAGATGCTTGATAGATAAGGAACCATACTCTCAGCCCCCTATAATAAACCCAGCTCATTTGCCCGTTCTTTACTATCATTCACAAACTACCATCACCGAAATAAAATTCTGTCACTTCACAATGGCCACCACAACCATGGCTCTCTCTTCCCCATCATTCGCCGGAAAGGCCGTGAAGTTCTCCCCTTTGTCCTCTGAAATCCAGGGCAATGGCCGTGTTTCCATGAGGAAAACCACCAAGCCTGCTGCTCCCTCCGGAAGCCCATGGTACGGTCCTGACAGAGTTTTGTACTTAGGCCCACTCTCTGGTGAGCCTCCATCCTACTTGACAGGGGAGTTCCCTGGTGACTACGGTTGGGACACTGCTGGACTATCCGCTGACCCAGAGACCTTTGCCAGGAACCGTGAGCTTGAAGTCATCCACTGCCGATGGGCCATGTTAGGAGCTCTTGGATGTGTTTTCCCTGAGCTTCTGGCAAGGAATGGAGTCAAGTTTGGCGAGGCCGTATGGTTCAAGGCCGGATCTCAAATTTTCAGCGAGGGTGGACTTGACTACTTGGGCAACCCAAGCTTGATCCATGCTCAAAGCATCTTGGCCATCTGGGCCACCCAAGTTATCTTGATGGGAGCTGTTGAGGGTTACCGAATTGCTGGTGGGCCCCTCGGTGAGGTGACTGATCCTTTGTACCCAGGTGGCAGCTTCGACCCATTGGGTCTTGCTGATGACCCAGAGGCTTTCGCTGAGCTGAAGGTTAAGGAGATCAAGAACGGCAGATTGGCTATGTTCTCAATGTTCGGATTCTTCGTCCAGGCCATCGTGACCGGCAAAGGACCTTTGGAGAACTTGGCTGACCACCTTGCTGACCCAGTCAACAACAATGCCTGGGCCTATGCCACCAACTTTGTCCCCGGAAAGTGAGTTTTCAGAGAGGGGACTTGTCTTTTTATGTTTTCTTTGTTGGAGTGATGTAAATTTGTTGCAAATCAATGAGAACATAATGTGAATTTTGTGTGCTCAAAGTGCATATTGTCAGCTGACCTTTTTCTCACAACCTTGAACAATTTGTCCATTTGTTTCAAAAAGAAAATGATAAAAACTGGTGAAGCACATGAGAGACAAATGAGTAATTAACTGTAAATTTTGATAAAAAAAAAAAAGGTTAAATTCCCGAATATAATTATCATCCATCTATAATAAGTTTTTTTTTTTTTTGAACAATCTATAATTAGTATTTTAAGAATGAGACAATGTTACACTGATCAATTACATATGACTACGCAAGATATAAAGTCAATTTAAGAAGAGTGAAGGCAATAATAATAATAATAATAGTAATATACCTAATCCTTTAACAATAACATGAATGGTGTGATTAACTGTAACTATGAAAAACTGGGAGAAAGATTTCACCAATGCAGCAGCTTTAACCTTAATGAAATCTTCAACTGTATGTATGTAATGTTAGCTGTAGATATATGGAACCCACTTATAACAAATCCTCATTTGCTTTGATGAAGAAACTTTCTCACCAAAGCTTTTAAGTGCGACTTGCTGCTGCCCTCGCTCTGGCAACGGATTTGGCATAAAGTTCCTCATATTGTGATGATGAAGAATCCCAGCTGAAATCTATGTTCATGTCCTTTCGAACGAGTTGTTGCCAACTCTCTTTGTTGTTCTTGTAGAGATTAAACGCACGCTCCAAGGCACTGCTTATGCCCTGTCAGTTTTACACATCATCCAAGAGTTAAAGTGTGATAGAGAGCCAAACTAATGATATCTAAAAGCGGTGATCCCTGGCAAAAAGGGGAGATGGCGATACACATTCTTTTATTTAGCGTTAGAGGCTAAAACATGGATAACAACAAAATGAAGTTGGAATGCTGGTTGATTATATTTTCAACAATTCCATAGTTACCTGTTCATCAGGAGTTATGAATGTAAATCCATTTCGAAATTGGTGAGGTACTGTGTCATCGTCAACATCGAATACACTACAGAAAACAATTATAAAAGAATAAGCTTATGATTTGCAGTCAATTAACTTTCACATTAGTGGATAGACATCCATCATTCAGGTAAAAGTAGTTCACCTGTCATTTAGACCACCAGTTTTTCTTGCAATGGGTACGGAACCATATCTCATTGCTATCATCTGGTTGAAAAAGAAATCATTTATAAATAAAAAAGGGAAACTTAAACAGAGGCTTGGATATTCACATGGTTTGGCTTCTAAGTGTAACAGATACAAATAAACATGTTACAATCTAGTTGTGTTCTGTTCAGCAGGATCATTAAAGCTGAAGTTCGGACCATACCTGTGTAAGGCCACAAGGCTCAAAAATAGATGGAATGATGAACATGTCAGATGCTGCGTAAACGTAATGAGAAAGAGACTCATCATATTTTAGTATTAGCCGGATGTGTTCATGATTTTTAAATTGGTTCGCTATACCCTCAAATTCCCTCTGCAAACATATAAAAAGGAAAATGTAAAGAAAGAAACCCACTCTACTAACGGTGTCAAACAATAGAAGTATGGAACAGGAAAAGGATTAACTTAAAAAAATAATGCTGTGTTAATGAGATCCTTCCCATCATTTGCTTTTACAAAGAGGAAACAGCAGTACAGATTCACCTGAATGTGGGCAACTGGACTCGAACCAAGAAGTATAAACTGACCGCCCATTTCCAGTGTTCGATATATGGCATGTCTAATTAGATGCACACCCTTCTGTGGCACCAATCTTGTTATGCAGCCAACCTATTAAATAATACAAGTCCTCTAGTAAGAATCCAGGCAGTATTCAGTTAAGAAATAATAACAACCTGCTATGATGCAATGTTATTGGAACCCAGAGGTGACCTTGCGTTCACATTGTAGACTTGAAAGCTTGAATAGAGAATATATAATACATCTTAGTACATTGATATACCTCAACCACTCCTAATAGAAAGAGGTAGATTACAACATTCAGTTTGATTATATCATAGCTTCTTATCATGCGGATATGAAGGCCATTTCCTACAATAGTTTGGTTCTAAAAATTGATTAAATTTCTTGAAAGTTGTCAGTGGAAATCCTGACAGTATACTTATAATCTTATTCAAGTTACTGCAAAAGAAGCATTCCACAAATCAATTTGACAAAACTGTAAAACAGCAGAAAAAAGAAGGGGTATCTCAGACAAAGAAATCCTGCGTTATGAACTTAAAATCTAAAGGTTCTATTAGTATATCATCCTCTTAGATATACGAACAGTATGCTTTCTATGAACCAGACTAGATGCCTTAGTTTCCATGAAAAATAAGGTTAAAACAGAAAGTGATAGAGAAGATTTTGCATCATAATACTACAAACAAAGACTTCAGAAATAAAACTACCAATGGTCGTTGATCATCAGCAGATGAAAGCCCTAGCTGCCTTCTAATGGCAGCTTTATTTTCTGCTTTCCCTTGCAGATCATTGGCACTATACTGCACTTTGAGAAAAGTATCGGTGGTGGGATTCCATGCATCAGTATCGATCCCATTCAAGATTCCCATGAACTTTTTTGAGTAAAGATTAAGCGTTGAATGGAGGCCTCTCCCTCCCTGTAAAAATTAGGGGTGTAATTCTGTAGTTTAACCTTAAAATTATAAAAGCAGACCAAGTTGTCGAAAGAAAAACTAAATAACTTTCATACCTCAGCAGTTCGGACTTCTTGTGCATAAGTGGGTGATACTGTTGTCACTATGTTAGAGAACACAATAGCACCCTGAAAAGAAGGAAATTAGAAAAAGAACAGAAAGAGACGAAACTTTAAAAAAATAATGATATTTGTTATAGACTTATAGCCGAACTGGTGATTACAGCACCTTAACAGGATTGACCCTATCATGTGCTGTGTTATCCTGCATTCTATCAGGTCTATTTAACTGCTGGACATCCAGACCACATGATGCCAATTCTGAAGCAGATGCAGTCCCTTGGTACTCAAAATTGTGACACGTAAAACATATTCGAGCTGAATTCAATCCTTTTGGAGCATACAAGTCCCAGTAAAGTGGTGCCTGAAAATGTGGTAAGTAATACTTCATTCAACAGAATATTATATCAAGTGCCAAAAGAAAGATGAGGTCAAAATGTCATACAACAAAAGATGTCTGCCAGTCATGGCAATGAATTATATCTGGTTTCTTGCCAGCTTGAAGAAGCAACTCAAGTGCTGCACGACTGAAAAATGAAAAACGCTGGAAATCATCATGCTCTCCATAATATTGTCCTCTCCAAAAGAACTTGTTGGGATGATGAGGCTCAATAAAATAAACAGGAAGACCTGTGAATTAAATTCTACTTTCAGAATGCAAAGCTAATAGATAGCATGTAACCGGAAGGGAAAGAAAAAATTCTCACCTTCAACAGTACCAACCCAAATTTTATTTTGAAATAGTTTGCCATCAAAATATGACTCTACCATCACATCTAAGGCCTGTTAAAATAAAAAGTTAAAATCATCATAAACATTCATTGGCCTATGATCTTAGTGCTTCTCAAATATGCCAACATACCCTTAAGTCACGAATACGGTCATATTGCATACAATCATATTTTGGAAGAACAATCTCTACGAGGTGTCCTTTTTTCTGCAATGCTTTACCAAGACCAGTCACAACATCTCCCAAACCACCAACCTGATTGAAAATTATTGAATTAAGGGAATATGGCAACAACAAAGGAAATTAAAAAAAAAAAAAGAACAACTAATCCTCCAAACTTAAATGTGAGAATATGCAAGTAATATTGGAAAAGCTAGAAACGAAAATCACAAACCAATTATAGAATATTCGTTTCTCAATATTAGAAAATTTTGGAGGTCATTTTCATAAACAGATAAAATACAGAATCTAACAAAGAACTTGATAGCATACCATTGTAAAGATAGATTTTAATAAGTATTCACTGATCCAAAGGGTGGATTGCTAACAAAAGTAGAAAAGAGAATGCAGAAATAAAAAGAAATCACCATTGAGGCATTCCTGATTACATAAAACAGCCAGCCATCCAACCATGCAGGTCTAAACACAAGACCAGAAATATAAACTCCCAAGCACCCAAGTAGCAATCTTCCAGCAGTGCAAAGGTACATAGACATTAATGATTATACTTATTGACTACTCTAAAGCAGATTGAAACCATATACAGTGTTTACGCACAATGCCAGTGAAGACTTTCCAAGGAGCTTCTTTTCTTGGTAGTTAAGTGCAAAAGGTAAAAGCTACAGAATGGATGTTTGAAATGGTTGAGGCTGAATTTTCAAGCTAACTATGGCAAATTAAATGGCAACTTTAAGCTTGTTTAATCAAGGTAAACAATAGGGAAAGGAGATCCGAGAGAACTGCTAAAAGGACTGTTCTGTAGTAAGCAGGGTTGTAAACTTGTACTTCATATTAAAAGTAAGTAGAACAACAAGTAAAGTAAAATAAGGATGTCTACTTCTTTGGAATTTTAGAGGGTCTCACTTGTTTTCAACCTTTCCCACAAGAATCCAAGCCACAAATTGCAGCTTTAGATTAACCTAGACTTACTCTAGTGCATGCTACTTGAACTACAAAAGGAAAGAACAGTGGATTCCGTACTTCTATGAGCGCTCACTTGTAAACATGTAATCTTTAGCAAAAATAATGCACTGCCTTCCATTAGGATTAAATAAGGAACAACTAAAATTGTAACAGGGAATACATAAACAATTATAACAGCTGAAGCATAGCCATAGAAGAATGCACTGGTGAACATGGAAAAACCACACGGGATGGGGAAAAGAACAGCTGCAAGTAAGTATAAGAAGGCCGCAAGATTACAAAAAAAGGCAAACTACAAAATGTTAAGATGCACCTCTAATATCTTCTTATATTAAAAAAAATTGCAAAATATGCTAGGTATAGGAGCCAGAGAAATATCAAATGGTGGCACAACACCTAGAAAGAAATTAACAAGCTAATGAATACATTGATTTTCTTTTCAAACATAGTCAATACTCAATCAAATAAGAAGTCAGCAAATCCATGAGAATACAACATCAGAGATGGCAATGGGTAAAGTGTTCCAAGGTATTAAAAAAAAAAGATTAAAAAGGATAAGACATCTTATAATGTATGCCAATTAATGACAAGCCAAGAGAGCAACAAATATGAGGGGCTAAATCTTACCTTAGCAACTGGTGCCATCTCAGCAGCAATATGAACAACATACAACCTTGGACTAACGATCAACAAAATGGACAAGTTAAAAAACAGCGGTAATGCAGTAAAATTGACTAGTTAAAGCTAAATACCTAGCTTGCGATGATATCAGCCGGAGAAATGTAGATACAACTTCACGCTCATTCTTTTCTTTGCATGCCATATATGCATCATGAATGCCTCGGTCCTTCTTCCATACCAGTTGTCTCAACAGCTTTGCATCACTGTTTGATATTTTCTTCTCAAGCACCCAGCCATCAATAGTAAGCAATAGACAGCTCCAAAATTCCCAAGGCATATCATCAACTGGTTTATCTGATGCCCTTTTCTTGCTTTCTTCTTTCAAACTATTAAGAGTGTCCTGAAATTCTTTCAAAGATTCTTGATATAATTGGACACAGAAATGTATCTCTTGATCAGACTTTTGAAGATGCTCCTCTAGTAGTTTTATCTTTTGCTGCATGAGTTCATTAGATTGTTGCATTTTCTCATATGACACCTTAAAGACATTAGCCTCTTCAAGAGATTCTTCCAATTTATCAACCTTCTTTCGAAGATCCTGGTTTTGTTGTAACACTAAAATGGCTTGATCAACCTGTTTAGTTGCCTTATCCAGCAAGTGTTGCAAATCTTCAACCTTTGCCCATAGGTCCTGGCATTCAACCTTTAGAGTAGAAATTTTTGAAGAGTCCTGCTGAGAAGCTGACAGTTTAGACTCCAACTCCTTCAGAGACGACTGTAGAAAAGAGCATTCATTTTCCAGTGTTACCATGCGTTCATCAGTGTTCATGACATTGCTAAGCATAGACTTAAGCGCTTGGATATCATTTTTTACGGCCAGGTTCTCTGTCCTCAGTGAATCAACCTCCTTGCTAAGAGAATGAAGATGACCATCATGTGCTAAAAGCACTTCCTCATTCAAAAATTTGTTTTGATTCTCATACAATTCAAGCTCACTTTTACCAGAACCACCCCTGTGAATCAACTCATTTCGCAACTTCTCTAACTGATCTTCTAAGAGCTCCGCATGTATCTTTACTTGGGAAGCAACTTTAATCCGTGCATCAGCCTCCGCCAATCTCTTTTCCAAAATGTTAATTTCTCCTTGCAATGTCTCCTTCTCACCGAGAATTTTTTGAAGATCTTCTAGTGCATGAACCCGAGCTTGATTGAGAAAAAGGATATCTACATATTTAGAAACAGATGAAAATGATGATATGCATATATCTCTCTTGATGAAAATGCTACAGAGGTTCATACCAAAATGAGTACCAGATAAAAATAAATTCAACAGTTTCTTAACAGCAAGATATCCTACTTCTCTCTGCATTTTTTATCATGCCTATCAGATCCTCTAGTCGAACGCTTGATAGCTGCTCTCCACCGTCTCTGTTTATGCCCTGCAAAAGAGAAAATGGCTATAGTTATTTAAGTTTAAACCTTCGATCCTATTTAGAAAACTGAATATATCTGTTACTTCCATAACTTTAACCTAAATAGAAATCACTTTTATCAAAACTGCAGGATACTCTACCAGATAGTGCATCAATAAAGAATTCAGATCACTGCTTGAAGAGAAAGAGTAAATAATGCATCACAACAGCCACAGAATGGAAAATTTTCCATTCAATAAGCTCACAAGAATCTTAATCAACAAATTTCAGCGAAGATTTAATTATTCCATACGGTGCCTTCAATTTCTGGCATTTATGCACCACCGCTAAGAACTCATAACTACAATAATTTCTGGAACACAAAAATTAAGAAATGGTAAATGTGTTCAATTCTTCTTCCCATTTCACATTCATTCTATCAAAGTTAAGAAAGATAAACAAATTAAATTAAAATATCTATACAGGCAAAAAACAAATCTGCGTCCGGATTCACCACAGGCTTATTGGTAAATGAAAGTACCAAAGCTTTTGTTACAGCAGGCAGTGTGAGGCAGTCCATAATCTGTTCATCGGTATGCTCCATGTCTCTATTTGTCTCAACGGCAGAGACAGATAGAGTGCCTAAGTTCTGTTCATTAATATGCTCCACATCTACCCTAGTGTCAGCATCATCTTTACAAGTTGTTTCGTGGTTTGCAATTTGCTCCATATCTACACCATTTGGGACAGAATTTTCAGGTTCAGATTCCTCATCGCTATTCGGCTGCAACTTTGCGCTCGTTGGAATCCGCTGAGAAGGAGGTTTGTTCCTTTGTTGTCTTTTATGATGTGAACTACATAAATACCAATATGATCAAAAAAATGGATAATATATGAACAGGAACACATATTCGAGTTTATGAAACTATGTTTATATGATGTAAAAAATGACTGTTATACAATGAATTCTTCAAGAAATACCGAATTACCACGGTCATTATTACTCAAGCTCATTTACTAGCCATGCGATATTCTCAGAAACATTAGTTACTAACCCGCCAATAATCTGCATTGAGAAATCAAATTCTAGCAAATAATGTCTAGGTTTTACTAAATTTGGGCCAAACGAAGTTCTCTTCAATGAAAATTTTCTCAAAACCAAATTGAACAGAGCCTTAAAAACAGATTAAACAAACTTTAAAAAAAAAAAAGTAAAATCGATCCCTTAAATCGGCTATGGATACAAGAAAATTACCTTAGATTCCCTTGCCGCATTTTACAAGAAGCTGGGAGTAAGCGACGGGAAGGCAATAACAATAATCTCAGATTTACATTCTTCTTATAATTATTGTTATTCAAACCGCTAAAGCCATGGCTGAATAAGCAGGTCGATAGCTTTGCAGCCATTATTTTTTATTTGTTTGAAAGCTCGCTTTGCCTTTCTCTCTCGACGAGTTTAAAAAGACCGATTGGGAAGGTAAACAACAACAGGAAAGAATAACCGCTTTCTTTGGCTCAACGTTAACTTGCTGTCCGGAACCGGAAGCCTAGCATAAATTTTTTTTTTAAAATTAAACAATAAATAAATAAATATCTGAAATGTTGATAATATCTTAGTGGAGGGAATGGGCTCGATTGATTGATCGACTCTAAATCTTTGTCAAATAATACGATGATTTGTATGTTTGTTACGGTGTGAGTGCTTGGAGTTTTGAACCCTTTTCTGAATCCAACGGACGAGGATTGCGGAGCTTGTGTGTGGGTCATTGTTATATGTTTATCCACTGCTGATTGGACTGATGGGGTGTGACTCGACAGGGCGTTTTGTGTGAGTGACAATGACATTGATTTATTTCTACGTATTAAAGCCCCCCAGGTGGCATATACGAAACTTCAGTGAGAATTCAGAGATATCTAGGGTTTTCAGAATATAACGGGATTTAAATCATAACTTACTAGTTACATGATTTAATTTGGTATACGCATATTTAGATTGGACCATAAGTATATTATATTTATATATTTTATTATAATATAATTATTTATAAAATATTTTATATTTATATAAATTTTAATATATTAATAAGTCGTATTATAATAATTTTAAAATATTTATATTTTTATATAATATTATTTTTTTATTATATCATATTTTATATTATATTTTAATTATTTTATATGCTATATTCAATATTATCAACTCTAAACATACCCATATTTTGATGTTTAATAAGTATACTCGGTGACCAAGACAATTCTTATATGTTAATAATTCTTCCTTTCTTCTATGAATTTGGAATACTATAACTATTAAAATATGAAAAAAAAAAAAAGAAAAAGAAAAAAGAAAAAGGAGAAAGTCCTTTGTTACTTTTTTTTTTCTTTTTTCTTGATAGAATAACCATCTTTTAAGTCATATTAAAGTTTTTTTTTAATTAAGATTTTTGAGATTTTATTTTAACCATTAAAATTAAAAAATTAATACTCTATTAATCCATCATATTGTTAGTAATACAAACACTGTTCATATTACTTTTTTTCCCCCCTAAATCCGTATGTTTTGAAAGAAGATTGAGCAAATGTCGTTATTCAAGATTTATATGCAAACTCTCATCGGATCAAGCCC
>JBBYHM010000004.1:5134286-5145796 GCA_038381775.1 Adansonia rubrostipa | reverse complement strand
TTAATAGTGAAATGAAGTTTTCGGCGTTCCAGTCGGAAAGCAATTAAGTTAATCATGAACCAGTTGAATATTAATTATTTTTTTCCATTTCATTTTCCCACGTTTATGGGATTTTCTCGAAATAACTTTTTAGTTGATTAATTAGTTTCCTATTACTGCCAAACCACTTTAGAGAAAAATGATAAAAACAATATTGTTTATTTATATATATTTTTTTCTCTTGTTTTTCTTTCTAATTTTTGTTTGAACATTGTAACAAAGTTGACCTCTTGAATTTGGGTTTAAAAAAATTAATCTACATAATCATTATTAAAAAATAACATTTAATATATATAATATTTAAAATTTTAAAATTTTAAAATCAATAACTTTTTATTTTTAATTTATTAGATTTTTTATATATAAAATAATAATCTCATTATCTAATCATCAAAAAGTAAAAAAATAATAATAAAAAAATCAGTGACCCATTGTAGGGAAGATAATTTTGAGATTGACCATAAGTAGATAAGGTTAATTAAAAAATATCTATAATTAGATAATATTTGATCTAGTTTTTAATTCTTTGATTCATGCCCTAACCTCCACCACTCTCCGATCTTTGTTTTGTCCCCTACCTTAGTTATGTACATTTGATGGGAATTTTTTATTTTAGTGATCGTACTATACAAATAATATGACTTAGTAATCTTTTTCTCGAATCTCTTGTCATTGTTTGTCCCATATCTCATGTATGTTCTTTCCAACCTCTTGAAACTGGCATTCTATGAATTTGGCTGCACCATTATCTTCGTTTATTACATCATTTTTAAGTCTTGAAAGTTCATGAAGATGAAAGCAATTTTGGGTTTGGCTTAATTATTACATAACACCCAAAAATTATTACAATTATTTTTATTTTTTTTAATTCTGTTATATTTTTATGTTTTAAATTTTCATGACTCAAACACCTTTTCTCCAAGCGGCTGCTTACTCATGCACGTGATCAAAGTGTCCCTAAATTTAGGATTTTCTCACGAGGCTCATGGGGTTGACCCACCTAATTTCACTTCGAGTAAAGAAGATAGCCTATACAAACTTAACAAGCAAAGGCAGAGTTCAAAACAGAAAAAGAGAAAGAAACAGTTCAACTGACAAGTATCCCGTTGCTTTGATTAAACCCCCCAACTTCCTCCAAATTCACGTGCCAAAAACATCCTTCTTTACTTTATCGATATTCGCCTTTATCACTTGCATACAAATATTCTTCATTCACGTTTTACTAATAAAAAAAAAATCCCAAACCACTGATAAATTTTCAGATATTACTGAATTGCCTTTCGCTTAGATCACCCAAAGATGTTTATTTAGCAAAGTGCTCGCTATTAATGTTTATAAAAATAATTTATATTTAATTCATTGATAGTATATAAATTTATATAAATTTATATATTATTAATAAATTAAATAATATTATTTTTATTAGATTTTGAGTATTTATTATGTGAGTGGTTAAAAAAAATATAAAAAAATTAATTTAAAAAAAATTAATTAGTGAATAGTTTTTATTTTTATAAAAAAATAAATTCACTGAGTTTAGTGAGTTGAAAGTGATATCAAACTTAATCACTTTTATTATATAAGTATATATTTATTTTTATATTTTATATTTGATACGTCAAAATTTATGTAATATTAGTAAATTAAATAATGTCATTTTATTAAATCTATATTTATTTTAAAAACTTTGAATAAAATGATGTTTTTTAATTCACTAATAATACATAAGATCATACATCGTCATTGCATATAAATTTTTATTTTAAAATATATTTAATAAATAAAATTATTTAATTTATTAATGGTTTATATATAAATTTTTAATACACCAAATATAATAAACCCTCACTGTATATGGATCTTATCTGCCATGTGTCATCCCTGAAGTTGAACTATAATCAAACGTTATCTTCCTACTTCCAACATGCAATAATAATTAGAATTGTTCACACATATTTGCAAATCTAGATAGATAGATGCATAGAATAACTTGCAGCCGTAAAACTTGCAAGAGGTAGGAGGTCACTAGCGCTGACCTCTACTTGGAAACTCGAACGAAAGAGGAAGGTGCAACTGGGGCCGGCTGGGTTCCTCTCCAAGTCTCTGCAAGTGGGCTATAATTGGATGGTTGGACCTGCCAGTTCATTAAATACTACACAGAATCTTCAAGGGATATACACTTGGGGGGCCTCTTTGGGTCCCAAACTTCGGAGCATATTTTATGTAAAAATAAATTTGTACTTTTGAAGTTTTGTAGCGTATAAAATATTTATACTATACAAAGCTTCTATTTCGACTAATATTTTAGTTTTTTTTGTTTTTGGCATACATACAATTGCAGGCTTAACGAATTTGTCCTCCACCAGTCCTATCCTCCTTTTCAGCTCTGCTTTTTTGTAAAGCCAATTAATTTCGACACTTGATCGGAATTAGCATAAAGAGTAGGTATCTAACTAGCGTCAAACTCAATCATTAAGGACGATCCACACAAAAATGGATCTGGGAAGTAGGCAAAAAGGTTCCTTTAATTTATCTCAGAAATATCAGAATTTGGATGCAATAATTAAGATGCAAATCATCATTAAATGATCAGACACAGACAAGAAACAAAAAGGAGGTCGGCACTCGGCAAAGAAACGAAGATAATGATAGCGCGTTGGCTAACATACAGAAAAGGGTCGAAGCATAATATGAAATGAGAGAGAGGGGAAGGGCGTGGGAGCTGGGGGGGCAGTTGGATTCTATGGCGGGAATGCATTTTCACACCTATGGTTGTAATTGCGTGGCAAAAACAAACAACTTCAGCTCTTACTAGGAAGGAGAAGAGGGAAAAGGGATGGTCTTGAAAACGAATTTTAGGTTTAGCACAAAAAATATATATACCTGTATTGCTATAAGCAAAGATTTTATTGGAACACGTGGCATCCATTAATTAAAACATCCTCCCCATTTCACTATGGCAGTCTGGTCCATCCACGGATTATGAAATGAAAACACCAGAACAACATTTTTCACTAGCTTCCGTCATAGCAAAAAAGTCCTTGTCTATATATCATACATAACTTCACATGCTTTGATCATGGAAGTCTCACAACCAACAGCTGCACCATTTCACCGCCCTGAGCACCATTACTTTTGCCATTACCTTCATTCATTCAAACCTCTCTCCCGTTCTCTCTCCCCTTTTCTCTCTTTCTCTCCCATCCTTTACTTTCTCTCAGAGATTTCATTGCTGCAACTGGCTACCGTATTGCTGAACACCCATGTCTGCCACTTTCAGTGCTTACCATTTTCGCAGTCTTTCTCCTTCCTCTTGTCATGTTTCTCTTGTTCCTTGTTTATCATTCTTGTACAAACAAGATGGAAAATTTGCCTCAGCCTTTTCCTTCTTTCACTTCCACTCTTAGTGGCGTATTAGTTGCTTAAGCTTGCACGTTCATTTTAAACATGTCAGGAGCTAACTGAGATAAAGTTGATAGAAAGGAAAACTAAACCCGTGTCCCACTTCACAAGTTTGCTATATAAAAACCATTCCTTTGAGACTTAACCCTGCCAGAAAGTTTAATAGCTTCTATTCTAGGTGTAGCCTAACTAAGATGTCATTTTCCTGTACCAAAAATTTCTTCCAGCGGTTCTGTATTGATGAATTTCAAATGGGCAGTGATATTCATGGCAGTTTCTTCTCAAGTGATCTCCTTCCGTCACTTGGGGCCAGAATTAACCAGGCGACCAAGCTACGTAGATACATCATTTCCCCTTTCAACCCTCACTATAGGTGATGACCATGGCCATTGTTTGCTCAGATATTTCTTTCAATATATCAAAGCTGCTCCTTATGTCCTATTCCTTATTACAGGGCTTGGGAGATGTGGCTAGTTGTTCTGGTCATTTACTCTGCCTGGATCTGTCCATTCGAGTTTGCATTCCTCACTTATAAGAAAGATGCACTTTTCATAGCTGACAACATTGTCAATGGCTTCTTTGCTGTTGACATCATTCTCACCTTCTTTGTTGCATATCTTGACAGCCAGTCTTACCTCCTTGTCGATGATCCTAAGCAGATCGCCATGAGGTAAAAAAGATTTTGCAGCATTCGATCACAAAGCCCTTTTCAACTAACAAAAAAAAAAAATGTTTATCTACTGTTCGGGCAATTAATGAGCTCTATATGATCCATCCAACATCTAGGTACATATCCACCTGGTTTGCTTTCGATGTCTGTTCCACTGCCCCATTTCAGTCTCTCAGCCTCATGTATACAGATCATGGTAGTGAACTGGGGCTCAGGCTACTCAACATGCTCAGACTCTGGCGTCTGAGACGAGTCAGCTCCCTGTTTGCGAGGTTTATAACCAGATTCAAACCATGCCTTTTCTTTTCGTCAAAATTCTTAAACTGGTACTATGGGAGAACTACAATATTTACTTACCGGTTTGCTTTCCTTCAGACTTGAGAAAGACATTCGGTTCAACTACTTCTGGACTCGATGCACTAAGCTCATTTCTGTAAGCCACTGAATCTTCCTCTTGTCTCTCCTCTATCAGAAATGTTGCCTCAGTCATTTGAAAAATGGGTTATTTTCCCCTCGGGTTGATTTCAGGTTACCCTGTTTGCAGTACATTGTGCGGGATGCTTTAACTATTTGATTGCAGATAGATACCCTGATCCTTCGAGAACCTGGATTGGTGCAGTATACCCAAATTTCAAAGAGTACAGCCTTTGGGATAGATATATAACTTCAATTTACTGGTCCATTACAACGCTCACAACAACTGGTTATGGGGACTTGCATGCTGAGAATCCAAGAGAGATGCTATTTGATATCTTTTACATGTTGTTTAATCTGGGATTAACAGCTTACCTCATCGGGAACATGACAAACCTCGTAGTTCACTGGACAAGCCGAACCCGAAATTTTGTAAGTTCCCTTAACAGCTTTCAATCTATTTGGAATAATCATTGACTTGCCAGGAGAACTAAACATATAAAATACGTTCTACAAGACCATAAGAAATTACCCGTCACAATGACTGGCACTCTTATAACCCCACTATTTGTTGTAGAAAAAGTTTGTTTTTGTAAGACATTGTATCTACCCCACAATCAGACAATTTTATATGAAAAAATTCAAGGTAAATGCCTCCTTAACATTGTATGACATCAAAAATCAAGTATGAATGCTGAGTATTTTGTAGCTAATTTCAGCATTACAAACTTCCAGCCCCTTCTTGAGGTTCAACCGTATTTTCTTTTTGACAAGGATGTCATCTCTAGCCTGGGAGTGATAATGACAAGAAACATTTACCTTTTTTGGTGCAACAGCGGGATACAGTTAGAGCTGCTTCAGAATTTGCGACACGCAATCAGTTGCCCCCCCTTATACAAGAACAAATGTTGTCACACATATGCTTAAGATTCAAAACAGAAGGATTGAAACAACAAGAGACCCTAAATAGTTTGCCAAAAGCCATTCGGTCAAGCATTGCACAGCATCTCTTCTTCGACATTGTGCAGAAAGTCTACCTCTTCCAAGGAGTTTCTCATGACTTCCTGTTTCAGCTGGTAATATTTCTCATGCTAACTATATTGTCCATATCATTTTTCATCCATTATTCTCTTTATAAGCTAAAATAGTATATTAAATAAAAAGGCTAAACTGTGGAAAGATCCATAAGTTTTGGTGCATTTTGAGGCAATGGTACACATACATCACTTTGACTTTGAATTTCATTTTCACAAGATGCTAATGCAATTTAGTATATCAAAGGTTTCAGAAATGGATGCTGAGTATTTCCCACCCAAAGAATATGTCATTCTGCAGAATGAAGCCCCAACAGATCTTTATATACTTGTCTCAGGGACAGTTGTAAGTAGCCTTATTCTGATGCGTGCAGCATATATAAACTAAAAAAAGCCAATTGCTTACATTAATTTGGTGACTGGTTGATTCCTGATTGCAGAACTTAATCTCCCATGCTGATGGGCATGATCGGGTGAGCTATTAGTTTAACATCTATAATATTTTTCTTTATGGCAAATCAACAACACTACAAAAAATTTAACATGTCCGGATGTTATTTACAGGTCATCGGAAAGGTGGCAGCAGGGGATATGTTTGGAGAGGTAGGAGTTCTATGTTATAGACCACAGCCATACACAGTTCGGACCACAGAGCTTTGTCAGATATTAAGACTGAGTGGAACTTCACTGTTGAACATTATACAAGTAAATATGGAAGATGGACATATTATAATGCATAATCTTTACACGGTAAATATTGCTTAGATAACTTCTAGAGTAATGAAGCATTTATTATTGTTATAATCAATAGGAACCGATGGTTTGACATCGCAGAAATTGAACGGGGTAGAGAGCAGCAGCTTTGACCAGCCAGATGTAGAAGCAGTGAGAGGAAGCTGTTTGGATGATGGATTTGAAGACCAACGACGGAGGTATACATCAAAGAAAGAAAAAGAAGCAATAGACATAGATTTCTTGGGATCAGAGGAAATAGAGAAGAGTCAAACAGGTAGATCTCCAGAGAATGGAATTTCTACAGCAGAGGATGGCCAAACAGCTCTCCATGATGCTGTTTGTAAGGGGCATATAGAAATGGTTAAGCTTTTGCTTGAAAGAGGAGCAATTGTAAATAAACCAGATGCAAGAGGAAGGACACCAAAAGCATTGGCAGAGCAGCAGGGAAACAAGAGCATATATGAGCTCTTACTGAGTTATGAAAACAAAAGAAAATTAGATGAACATAGGATAGAGATTATTAGGCCAGAAACCACAGATGATCCCAAGTATACTCAAAGCAAACATATAACTGCGGCCCAAAGTTTCTACAATTCGCCCAGATATAGAGAGGCAATAATACCTACCAAGAAAAGAGTTACCATTCACATGCGGTTCCAGAGCAGCAGTACAACAAGTAGACAACTTGGAAAGTTGATACTCCTACCTGATTCAATACAAGAGCTGCTTAGAATGGCTGGTAAGTCTGACCAGAAAAAGGCACTTGAAATAAACCTTCATTTGTGACAAGGATCCAAAAATATTACAGATAAGAAAAAGAAAATAAATAAATAAATGAAGGGATTTTTTTTAAACCTTTGAACAGGAGTTCAATTACCTGCATTTGCTTTGTTCATTTCTCATTCCGTAACCTTGTGAAACTGCAGGTGAAAAGTTTGGAGGCTGCACGT
The DNA here is from genome assembly GCA_038381775.1 of Adansonia rubrostipa. Lineage (NCBI taxonomy): Eukaryota > Viridiplantae > Streptophyta > Magnoliopsida > Malvales > Malvaceae > Adansonia > Adansonia rubrostipa. Next base: position 5,138,552 of record JBBYHM010000004.1, on the reverse strand, counting down.
TTACAAAAGTTGTTAATGCTGAAAATGCAGAAATAGATGATATACACGTCATTCGAGATGGTGACCATCTGTTTCTCCTTCAAGATGAAGATGAAAATGTAGATTTCAATGTGACATGATGATAATAAATGGAAATTCATGAAGACAGTTTGTAACCTTGAGGCAATGCCAATGATAATGAAATAATTACGAAACATTGCAGTATTAGTTGCTTTGGGACTCATAAAATGCAATTAAACTGTAACCAGAGAAGTCAATTACATACTGTCAATTTCACTCATGTTTTGGTGGGCAGAAGCCCACCTCGGATAACCTCAAAAAACATCCATCAGAGCAAATACATGTTTCAATCCTCTAATGATTAGGTGGGCCAGGTAAATGTCAACATAACTTTTCTTTTTGTAGGCGTCTAAATGCAGATCAACTCATTGTTGTGTTGAACACATGTAATATGAAGCCACTGCTATGGTAAACCGGGTCCTTGGCAAATAGGTATGGACTTCATTCATAACAAGATAAAGTAATAAACTGCTAAACCATGTCGAAGACCAGTAGATGTGGTGACCAGGGCAAGAAACATTAAGCTTTTACATGCTTCCTTCACGCTAGTGTCTGACTCTAAATAGCATCTTTAATTGGTCAAGGATGAGCTTGTGTTAAAAACAAATTTATCCACTGGTATAACAGAACAATCCCCAAATAGGAAATACAAATACCTAAACGTTTCATCAAGGAAAAATGTCTCCATCTTTTCTCTTCTTTGAGGAGGAAGTGAGGTGACATAATCTGAAGAAGTGTATCCGTCAGAATCCACCTTTGCGTACTTCTCAAATGATTCAAAGATTTGCCAATCCCATTCAAGATATCAGCAATGCATGCTTTTGGTAAAAGAAGAAAAGTTTGCAAACATATGTCTCAACAAATATAGAAATTAAATAATAGGAAAGAGAAAGACTTGAAACTAAGCCAAAGACCATTAGCAATCCTACAAACTTCCCTCTACTACAACTTATACATTCTTACCTAACCGAGTAAGGTCTAGCACTTAATTGAGTGAAAAAAAAAAAAAAAGTAAAAGGATGGACGAAAGAGGACGGAAAAATGAAAAGAAAATAAATTTTGGATGTGTTTGGTTAAAAAAAAGTGAGAAGAAAAAAAATTAAAAAGATTATCATTTTTCGCACCTATTAATAAAAACAAATCACTCCAAATTGGAAAGAAAAGAGAAAAAATAAGAGTAATGTGTATAGATGGATATATTTACAAGATTATTCATATTTTTTAAATTTATTTTTTTATCTTAATTTTTAATGAGTATAATGGTAAAGTAATATATTTTTTATTTTTTTATCTTATTTTTCAATCATATCAAGCAATAAGAGAAAAAAATTATTTTTTTTCATTTTTTTATCTTTTCTACCAAGCATATTAATAGAAAAAAATATGTTTTTCCTCTTTTTATTTTTTTCTTCAATTTGTCATTTTTTTAAATTTTTTTACCCTACCAAACAAAGCCCAAGTGATGCCCCAGAATAGAGCAAAAAAAAATAGATAATATACTCAAATTAAACATCTACGACACATTAAAATGATTAAATGATTAGCATGAGAAAAAAGAGGTTCGCAGACTACTTAAAAATGAAAGAAATAAGCTAAGATTGCCAAATCTTTAGCAATCTTGTAAGAAATTTTAGCCATTTTCCACCACGACCATATCAGGCAATTCAGCGAATAGACTCGCAGTGTTCAACACTTACCAAGAGTAACAATTAGTTGTTGGATATCAAAGGTTTGAATTGTTTGTAAATATAAAATATGTATATCAATATATAAATTATCATATGTAGAAATGCAGTTCATAATTACATTGTATGATTGATACTTGTAATTAATAAAAAATTATTCTCATGATGCTCACTTAAAAAGAAAAAAGATTTGGTTGTTGATATATGTGGCCTGAGCTTAATCTTGAGTTTAAGCTAAAGATTAAGTAGGCTTTATCTTTTTAAAGTCTAACAAAATTTCATCTGGATAAGATATCTGTATTTAATTTTAAATTTTAAATGATTATCTCGATTTAAAATTTAACAAAGATTTTATCCCAATTGTAATCATTTTGGGATTTTGATTTTTTTACTGAGCCTAAAAAAAAAGAAACTGGAGAAGTTTTTACAAAAAAAAATTCGAATTAATTTTTTCATTCTTTCCTTGTTTGATTATCGCCGTCATCTTCGTTAAGAGAGATAAAACTTCTTCCGGTTCACTTATTACAATCGACTGTGCTTTTGATCTACGACATTATTGAAGAAGCCTGAGAGATAAGTTACAGATACTGTTACTGTTAAATACTCGAGAGATGTGCAAATTTCGTCTTAAAGTCAAAAGTTTTAAACCTTGACTCAATAAATTCTTTGGATTTGAGAAAACTAAATTTTTTTTACATTTTTCTGCTGATAAATTTTATTATATTTATTTCGAATAAATTCGTGTAAGTGTAACCGCTTATTCTTATACTCAGTGTACGTAGCGCCTAACATTAGTATGCTCCAAACACCAAATTAAGATCAGACGTCATGCGTCCAGCAATTAACTGGTGATCCGAAAATTGAAATTGTAGAACTTAATATGCGGCATGCTCCATAGTCCATACACTAAAGTTCAGGACCATATGACTCTAAACAAAAGGCTAAATCTTAAACCTCGCCAAGCTCTGTGTAGTATCAAGCTTAACGGGACTTACATCAGACTCCTTAAGATTTCTCCAGTGATTTCGAATTTCTTTGATTTTCTGTTCTCTAATTTCTTTACTAATGTTTCCGGTTTCTTCTCTTTCAATCCTTCACACTGATCGCTTTCCTAAATATAGTCGCGTCCACATTTAAAATTAAATCAAGATACAGATCCACAAAGATAATGTAATAATTTGTCATTAGCTTCCTCTAAAGCAATTTCAACTTGAAGGGAACAATTCCAATTCATCTCCATAAAATTACAAATTCAGGAAAATCAATTAGAAGAGAGAGATGTAAAGGGAGGGAGACCTTATACCTTGAAGAAAGATCGGCGGCGGAACTTGGCGTTGTCGCAGCAAACATCTTCCATCGAATAAAGAAGCGATTTCGACAAGCTCGAAAACTCTGATCTATTTATTCCGTTTCAAAATTTACCAGTTCAGACAGGGATTTTCCCGATGCGTTAGATCGGGAAAGCAAGTGCGAGAAATGGAGGGAAATTTTATTTTTGGCGGGGGAACCGTTCGTGCTCCTGTGTTAGGAGACCTGGGGTAGTAGGTTTTCGATCTTTTCTTTAACAAGTGAAAGGAGGATTGTCTTCTAACTTCCTATAAGAAAGGAACGTTAAGTTTCAAAGTCGTTTAAGACAAGCACTGCTAAAAAAAAATTCACATAAATTTAGAACTTATAAAGAACATGAATTTTGTAGTTTAAAAGGATTTTCTTCTGGTGTAATTTTCTTCGGCCAAATTAGTATAATTAACTAGTAAATTTTTTATTTACATAAATAAATCTTTAAATTATTTTTGCCTTGTTTTATTGCATACAATTGAGCGTAGCTAACTATTTTTTTATTTCTTTAAACTCTCAAATACATATTTTTCGCATAATTGAACACTCCATTACAATTTTTTTTTATACATAAACATAAAACAAAATTACAGTCAAATAATCCTCTCACCGCAAGTGTCCGCTTGCAGCAAGGGTATACGACTTGCCGATGGACTTTCAAGCCGAATAAAACTCGTATCAATGTTTTGAGCCAAGTTTGCTAGGTGATCCGCACAAACGATTTTCGTCGTTCAAAATATCCCTAATTACAGTAACCCACCCTTCCTTAATGAGATTACAAAATTTCGTGACAATTAATCATCAATGTTCATTTAATCAAATACTCAATTTGATTAAAATAAATGTTTGAAGATTTAATTGATTGTAAAAAAATGACTTAAATATATATATATTTGCTTAAGGACTATACGTTATATTTAGGCATTCTTTTTTATTTTATAAATCATGCTATCCAAATGTATTGCCAGATGAATGTGCACTTAAATTTGGAGTACTGCAATTGCATGCGATATATAAATTTTGGCTTCTTAATATAAGATAATTAACGGCTACATAGGTATCAAGAGGAAGACGGTAATGGAATAGCCAAATTCGAATAGCAAAAGTTTTCACTTTTTTAAAAGGATAATTATGTCAAGTAGATTTTTATTCAGGATGCATAATAAATTTTTATTTGTTATAA
>JBBYHM010000004.1:5117853-5130901 GCA_038381775.1 Adansonia rubrostipa | reverse complement strand
CCATATATGTAATAAATTAGTAAAATTATTCTTAGATTATCTCAAAGGTCAAAATTCAAAAAACTAATCCTAATAGGATTATGGATGATGTGCTTCAAAGGAACTTCATAGCTACGCAAGCAGTCATGATTTGCTTCTTGAAGCACATGATACCATTGGTACCAAATAAACAAAATGAAACAGTAGTGCTAATATTTTTCTGTAACTAATGATCATTTCTAATGATCATATAAACCTAACACATTTAAAAAGGGATTTGTTATGCACATATTATTTTTATGAATATTCATGAATTACATGATGTAGGTAGAAATTAAAATAATGAAATTTGTTGGTTAAAACTAAACCTAATGAAACTATTATATATAATAGATTATAAAGAGATTTATATAATATTCATACAGCTCAGCTTGTATAATAAAAGCTTGAGGAACAACTTTATCCTGAGAATCTAATTAATAAATTTTGTCTCTTCATACAAACAGACCAGCGGAAAGAAACAAATTAAGTAATGGCAACTTAGTTTCTTCAATTGAAGGGGAAATATCATTTTTTTTACCATATGGTTCCAACTTCCAAACAGTATTTTGAAAAAGCAAAGCACCAAGCATTAATTAAATTTAGTGTGAAGGGCCACTGAAATGAGATCTTTTTTTTTCTTTACCTGTGGTATAGGGGAGCTTATCAGGAGTCCATGGTTGCAATCCATTTTCACAGTAAGTCTCCATTTGCCTGGTCAAGGCATCAACATCTAACCATTTCTTCCACCTTGCCGTCGCCATTGCTTCTTCCATGGTATGAATATAGTAAGGATGCTTCGATATAGCCATATCAGCGTTCGTCGATACAACGAGAGAATGTATCAGCAACAATGGATCAACCGTCAGCTGAAGCTTCGCGTCTATCCAAATGCTGAATTTTGAGTTCGGAAAAAGCCTATGAACCAAGTATTTTGGTATCACCCCATTCATCGCAGGATTCTCATACAATTTCTTGGAAGAAACCTTAACAATTCTCCAAACTCCGACTTTATATTCAGGTGAGCTTTGTGGGATTAATTTGTGATAATAAAGTCCTTGAAGGGTTATATCATCTATAAACATGAAGAAACATACACTCTCTAGGGTTTTGGATCCAAGACCTATTGGTTGCCGGATTTTGTCATGATCATTGAAGATTGCAGATACTACAACAACTCCATTGCAGCTTTCCATGGCAATTCGATCTGAATTACACGATAAACGAATAAGTTAGAAAAGATTCAACATAGCAATGGATATGAACGAGATAGAACTAGATTATAGCATTAGTTTTCAGAATAATTGAGATAGGATTGAGGATTTTCGCAATAAAAATGAGATGACAATGTAAGGGAAGGTCTCAATTTAAGCTAGAAAAGGAATAGAAAAAGGGTAATCGTTTAAGCTGCTTCAACTTTATTAATTATACTTGACGAAAAAATGAAAGAGTATGACTCTAAATTGCAAATTCTCCAGAATTCAGATTTAAGAAAAATAAACTAACCTGAATTACTAACTGGAAACTTCTTTAAAAATCCACAGGGGACGTTCATGCCATTATTGGAATAATTAAAATAAGAAATTCTCTTCTGGGTATTCAAATTTCCTCCAAAAGTGTCACCTTTTCCCTGTAAATACCTTAGAGCCGGCAAAAATGCTGAAGAATTCTTACACAAATTATGGATCTCCTCCACCACCAGTCCATAATCTGATCACGAAATCCAACACCCTTTAGCCAAAAATCACTAATACAATCAAAAAAACCGAAACTTGAAACCCAAAAAAAAAAAACATTAAACAAAAAGCCAAGATAAGCCATCATACCAGAGAAAAAAACAGGGGAAGAACACAAAGAGCGATCGGTGGGGATAGCATACTTGTGTTCTCCATAGGAAGGAGGGTAAGAGAAGAGTGGGGTTTGGATTGGGTCGAAAGGAGAGGATCTGAAGAGGCATTTGGTGGGGGAGATAGAGTGGTAGAAAGCAAGGATCAGGGTGGTGAAGAGATACAAAAGAGAAATACAGAGGAGTTTTGATTGGAAGAACAGAGGAGTTGTTGTGGCCGTTACCTTCCCCATAAAGCGATTACCATTTCCATGAATTTCCTCCCTACCCAAGCGTTTTCCATATTGATATTGTCATCCGTCCTCTTGGTTGTCATTTTCTTCTTTTTGGCTTTTTTCAACCATTTCATCAAAATTCTTTTTGGGGTAAACAATCTCATGATAAACTTGTTGCAATGGACTGTTTTATATTTGTTAATCATTTTATAACTCGAATGGCGCATAAATTAATTTTATTTATTTAAATATATATATTAAATATTATTTTTAAATTTATGTTAAAATATTTACTATTTAACATATATAAATTGTATATATCTATTAAAATTTTAATTAAATTTGAATCATATTTATTTAATTGTTTGTATATACATACATAAAGTATATATTCAAAATCTAATTTCTAATCAAATATATTCAATTTACTCTTTTTTTTAAATTTAAGTTATCGATGGATCATCAATTTATTTAATTTGTATACATATATTTTGCAATATGAAATATATTTAACAGTTATATAAAATTTTAATATAATATCAAAATTAGATTATATAAAAAATTACTATTTTCTTGCTAACATTTTTCTTACAAAACAATTGAATAAAAAATTAAATAATAAAAATAATGCACATTCACTACTATAATTGTACTAAAATTATTCGTAACACATAAATAAAGATAAAAATATAGTCTTTTAAATATATTATATAGATCATTTAATGATAAATATCTTTTTTGATACATTTTTGTTGTGACTTTGTTTAAAATTTTGTATGAAAAATAAAAATTAATTGGTGAATGTATATAAATAAAAAATATGAATTGAAAAAATAATTAAAAAATCACATATTTCAAATAAAAGTTTCAAATGGAAACAAAAAAACGTTATATAACACTACTATTTATAGGTTTATTGGATACCAATAAATAGAATTTATAGATAATTTAAATTGATTAATGTTTTTTATATTTAAAATAAACATAATAAGTGATATGTATATTTTTGAATTAAAAAAAAATCAAATAACATGATAAGAAAATTTATCAATGTAAAAATTGAGATTTTTAAATTTTAAAAAAACATTATATTGTTAAATAAAATGAATTCTTTAAATTTCAAATTTTTATCAGTACTTAATCTTGATTTTAGATGAATAATTTTATCTATTATTTAATTTTGATTTTAAATGAACAAAAATATCAAAAAAATTGATAATAGATAGCATAAAAATATTAAATTTGAAAATTTTTAAATTCTGATTTTATATACGTAATTTTATCTATTATTTCTTAATCTAATTTTAGATAGACCAAAAAATTAAAAGATTAATAAGAGATAATCTAAAAAGATTTAATTTGAAATTTTTTGAATTTTGAATAATGATATATTTAATCTTAAAAATCTTATCTTTAACTAAATTAAACCATATATATGATTAATCAAAATTATTTTACATGTCATTAAGAAAATATGTCAACATAAACTGTAATGTCAACAATGCTTATCAAATAAGCATGTACCTTGTTATATTATATTATATTATATTATATTATATATATATATATATATATATATATATTAGATATATTAGATTGTTACAATTTAGACAGTTAGGGGAAAGATGGGCTTAAACACAAGTTTTTTGTTCTTTTAAGTGATAGTAACTATTAAATCAAATTTCATAAATTTTAGGCCACTCTCCGATGACCTCCGTTTTACTTGTGATATCGGATCGATTAAAGTATTAGAGCATGTTCGAAATAATTTGTGAAATTGATCACTTTTGTATTGCGTAAGAATGATTTAATAATAAAGAATTAAAGATGGTAACATAGAAGTTTAGTATTCATAGCCAAAAAGGAAATGGAGTTGAAAAACATGTGATTTGTTAACCCAATTTGGATTACTTTTTATCTGTACATTTTTTTTCTCGGGAAACTCAACTTAAAGTTAAAAATCACTAGAATAAGCAGAAAATTTTATTCAATTTGGAATTATTCAATTTAATGCAAAGGGCTGGTTAAGAAGGTGTTGATTAAGAAAAAAAAAAAGTGAATCCAACGAGGTGCTCAATGAATTATGGTGCCCTTGAGAATGTATGATGCATGATAAAATTCCGACGTAGCTTATAATCAGAGGGATGGCTCTGCTGGAATTGACTGGAATTGGTGTCAATGGCGAGAAAACCAGCTAGCTAGATTACAAGCGTTAAATCAATATTATATATGACTATGTGATCCATACAGATCTATTCAATGCTTCTCGAAGAATTGTCATTAAGGCATGTTCCCTTTATTTTTAATTAATTTTAAGTTTCCAAATTTCATTGCATTATCAAGATTTAATAAGCTCCTGGGAAGTTGGAAGTGCAAGCCGATTGCCATGTTCATTGATTTGTATATTTATAATGAAAGATGGTGAGAAGATAGGATTACAAAATTGAAAAATTAAGTAAAACAGATTACAATTTAGTGAATTAGGATTTGGTATGATCGCTTTTTCGAATTTGAACGCTTCTTATATCCTTAGTTTGATTTGAAATTAAACTTCAAAAAAAAAAAAAAAGCAACTAAAAATAACAATTGCCATTAAATGAAATGAGATTAATTGACCGTGCAGATACAACCTTTTATTAGATAATCATATGAAATTTGTGGTTACGAAAGGTTAGGGAAATAATGGTAAACTAGTACGTGGATAACAATAAGTAACTTCGAGCAATATTAAGGGCTTGAAAGTAATAGAATGAAATTGGATTTAAGATGATCGAACAATGACCAAACTATAGTAGTTAAGTTTGTTTTAGATGATTAAACCTTAAGCATTTCAGAGACATTAAGGATTAGAATTCCAGATCCAGGGTTTGGATATCAGCACTCAGCAGGAGCTTATTGTTTCTTTTACTTATTGTGCAAATTATTTTTCTTACAAGGCCAAAAAATGGATAACCCAGATGGTCTTTATCAAGTGCAATAAGCATTGTACATTTTCTTCGTATGATTCCCTTCCCACACCTCCAGAATACAAAGTATTGTGAACCCATAATCTTCAAAATACGGCGAGAAAAGATGCAAATTGATATCGATTAATTGCAGTATTGCTTATTGATTGATGCAATTCCTGCTACAGCATTTATTGTTTTTTGGGTTTTATAGCAGCAAAACGTAATCCGAAGCTAAACATGATATTTTTGTTGCCAAAAATCACACAAGTTTTTTGTAGTGGCGGTTGTGATATTGCATATGCATTCTGAAATCATTGTTGGATGTGGCTGTGAACCTTGCTTCGAAAGAGGGAAGAAAGGCGAGGGACATTAGTCCTGGAGCACCATCGCCTGCACCAAGGTATTTGCCTCTGTCAAAGGATCAAATTGATAAGCTCAAGGTTCATTTCTGTACACAATTTTTTCCCGATCAGGAATATTGAAGGTCTCGCCTCTCATTAACTTGTTCAGCTGATCTTGATTCAAAGGCAGCGATGTCCATCTCAGTAACTACAATTGTCACTCATCTTAAACTTTTGGTTACAGTAGGGGCTTTTGACAAGAAAGAAGAAAACTCTATGATCATTTCTAGTTGCAGCTCACTGTGCTACGTTGCTTCAACTCTTTATTAAGTTCTCTTGTACAACACATTTTTAAGCATGGGTATCTAAATGAGAGCCTCCAATAATTCCTTCAAATACCTAAAATTTAAAAAAAAAAAATTAGATATATTTGTGTTGGAGATATACTTGTATCCGATACTCACGTTCGAATTTGAGTAGGATACATTTGCTATGATGCATTTTCTGAATGAAGTTTGTTTTTGTAGAAGGAGGCGGTGAGCCTAATGAAAAGTGGGCAGGCTGATATAGCTCTGATTACATTGAAGAATGAACACAAGAAATATGAAATGCCTGATCCTGAGACTGCTTACTATATGAACATGGTGCTAATAGAAAATTAGGCATTTCCTAAAACTTTTCCTTATTATTGTCCTTCATGGTTTAATGTAAGTATCTGTTTACATCAGATCAAATTAGCTGGTCATGCTCCGCTTTAATTCGCTAACTAGAACACGAAAATCTAATCACCTTTTGAAGTTTATTGAATCAATTTAAATAGCAGATGAAAGTTCACCCGAGTTAAAGGCATCATCAAGATTTTCTTGCCTGTTGGATATTTTGGCATAACAAATGAACTTGGGTAAACTAATAATATAAATTTTGATACATTAGTGTACTTTTATTATGTTCATGTCATATATTCTTGAGTAAATCAACAAATTTCAGATTTCGATGTTCTGCCTGCTCCTTACAGAGTTGGTTTATCCCATCCAAGGGGACAACGTCTAAAACTGAATTGGCAAAACCCATTTTTGAAATATTATAAGATCTTTCATATCAGATTTTTCAGCTGCCTGATTTGTAGCATTTTGCCAAATTTACAAACCTTTTTCAAGTCTCGTTTTCTTTCCAAGATGATTTCTTTTTTTTTTTTTTTTTCTTCTTCTTCTTCCTTTTGACATCTACAGTCTACTTTATGCACCATGTTGGATAGAGATGAAGAGGCGCAGCATCGCAAGATCCATTGGAGGGTTTTCACCTTGCGGCTTCTAATTGGCATAGGAAGGAAAAAAAAAAAAAAACTAATTCATTACGATTGACTATTTTAATTTTCAAGAGAGTGAATTTTGGCACAGTAATTTGATAATTTATCTATTTATATCATATTCGTATATTTTATCATATTATAATTTTATTTAAAGTTTTTTATAATCAATTTTGATATATTTATAATTCGTATTATATAGATTTTTAAAATGTATTCATATCGTGTTATGTCATATCGTGTCATGTTTTTTTATTTTAAATATATCATATTTGTGTAATCGTATTAAATATTATCATATCTAAGTAAAATAATACCAATTTAGTTAAAAATACAAAAATATATACATAAAGTCAAATTATATAATAAAAATATTTATATATGTTAATTTTTTAAGTTATATTTTTAAAAATGATTATCTTTGTCTTAAACAACTACACACTTTTTGAAAAAAAAAAAAAACTACAGATAATTGTTTCTTATCATTCAAAATATTTTTGTTATACAATTTTTTTTTTCTTCCACCAACGTTGTGAGTGTACAAATTAATCTCTACTGTACTCAAAACAGGGTAGGAAAAAAGAAAATCCATGATTCAGTTAAATAGTATAGTATCATACAATAACTAACTTCAAAACAGCAAATAATGAATTATATATAATTAATGTCAGTGACTTATTGAGTTAAATTATTGATTAATAATTTTCATTTTGTTCATTAATACTGAAATTCTTATTAAAGTAAAAGTCTTTAATTGGTAATTTTTAATTAAATAATGTCAACTAATTATTTATTCTTGAACTTTTAACTAAATATTTTATGAGATTGCAACAAGTTCTTATTGAATAAAATATTCCAAAATGAAGGGACTTTTTTTTTTTTTTAAAGTAATCTAATAGATAGAGCAAATCGGTAGAATACGCCAAGCCCAAACTTTAGTGACATGGGCCAATTTTTATTCCGCGCCTGAATTGGGACTAATGCAAGTGCTTACACAAGCCCACATCAAAATCATTGAGTTAAAGAGTGAGTTTTAATTTCCTTCTGCTTTTTAATCGACGAATTTCGAATTTAAATTCCCAGTTCCAAATATCTCACATTGACGTTATCAATAAAGTCGAAAGGCATGAGATACTTGCGAATGAAATCCACCATTTTTCATTTTATGAATGAAACCAGACGTTTATGGTCAAGTCAACCCCACCCATAGATTTCACTCCCCACGAGAACTTTACAAATGCTGCTTACTTACCGCGCAACAAATTGTTTTGGCTTTGTATATCGTATCATAGCTATTTATCAGTGATAAGCATCTTTTTCCCTACGGAAACTATTCCAGTTATTTAATGAATTAGATAGCTAGCTAGCTAGCCTACTATATATGTTTAGTTATAGCATTCTTACTTTGATTCAACAATTCATATTTAAAGATTTTGTGATAATGAATGAATATATACCTTAAAATGGTCTATATATTTAGTTCTCGCACTCCTAATATATATAATGAACGAATATATACGCTAAACGGGACCCCAACAGTGGCAGAATCACATTAATTAGCGACGACCACATGAAGCAAAGCATCTCATGGTCGTTAAAAATGGCAAAATATAGGAGTACATTTTTGGCTGCTATTCAAGGCCAACCTGTACGCCAATATATATATATATATAAAGAAAAGGTACAGGAGAGAAAGCTGTGTCGCATGACCGATAATGAAATTAACGAATGAAAAGTTGCCATGTCAGCTGAATACAAAGACTCTCCCTAGCCGTCCACATGTCACGAACAGAGCAACTGGGGGTGGAATCTCGGCTTAATACTATGGCACGTGGGGCTTTTTTACAGTAGAATCTACGGCTTTTTGGTGCCCCATGAAAGATAGGAGCCTAGAAATGGAATCAACAAAGAGAGATATAGAGGCAGCCACGCCAAGCAAGCCACTGGCAGGCAGGCAGGCCAACTTGAGCGACATTGATTTTCTTCATGGGTTTCTTATATTTATTATTATTACTATTCTTTTTTATTAAACAGTACTAATAAAAAAGGAAAAAGAACTGAAAAAGGGCAGTGGAAAGTCATGTCATTGAATCATGCCTGTGTATTTCATCGGTTCGCATATAAACGCCGTCAATTATCGATTGGTCCACTGAAAGAAACAGCTCCGAAAGGAACGTTTCTTCCTGTTGATTCCTAAGGAAATTAGAAAAAAAAAAAAAACCCAAAGAAAAACACATATTTCAATTAATTATTGACCTTTCAAAATTCTCTAGTTGATTAATTTTCTTTCTTCTTCTCTTCATCGCCGCCAATGGAATAGTTTTCAATCTTGAATGCTTGAAACAAGCAAAAAGCAGGGCCTTTCGACTATATTTTACCCGCTTTATATTGAATCAGTAAAATCCCAAAATTATTTGATAAGAGCTTTTAGAGTTTGTTTTAATTTAATTAAGCACAAAGACAGCTAGTGGAGGAATCTAACCATTGTTGATGATTTGAGAATATGATTTCATATCTGTAGCAGTGGAGAGAGGTCAGCCAATTTAGGAGTAGCTTTTTTAATTCTGAGAATGACAGTGCATTGGATTGCAGTACAATTTCTGTTAACGTCGAAAGGAGGACGATTGAGGGGAATGGTCCACGTACAGTTCTCACTGCCACTATCCAACGGATAAGAAAGTCGCTGAAAACTTGCAAAGAGACGTCTATTTCACAGCCATAGTCACGTTCACTGCCGCGGCCCCAGTCAGTATTGCTCTCCCTCCCACAGTTTGTGTATTCAGTATTGACCACTCAATAATATCTGATTTCATTTCTCTCTCTCCGATCTTCTTAACCAAAAAAAACTATTTAATCTTTGTATGATTTTTTTTTCGTACTTTAAGTAGTTTTAGATTAAATTATATCGTTAAAATTAAATTCTAATATCTTACTAAGAAATCGAGTACTTGTTAGTAATTTTTACGATGAAAATGAAATAATTTAAGCAAAACCAAGCTATAGATTCATTCTTGGGGTGCATTATTCATCAATCAATCGAAAAGGATTGAATTGTGGTAGATAGCAAATTCAATTCCCTATACCATCGCTTGTGACACACTGTTTGCGAGAGTAAAAAAGAAAAAAAAGAAACGAACTCCTTTCTCTCAGAGGAATTGGAGCAGATTTATTACTTTTATTTTTTTTTCTTCCTTTAAAGCACAGTTTCTATATGTTAGTTTAGAAATTTGTAACATAGAAGGTTATTTCAGCATCCAATATTTTAGATATATCTGGTCCAGCCATAATTTTGCATATATATATATATATATATATGTAAAAATGCATGACGGTAGCTACAGTAAAATTTTTGAGTGATTTAAAATTTGAATTCTAACAATTGTACTCTGTTCTTTATTTTTAAGTAATAATCTCTTTTGAAGAAAAATATTATAACAAACAACTGAAATTAGATAATTATAATTATATGCTAATAATTATATAATTTATTACTAGAATATTAAGCTTTTAATTTAAATAACTAAGAATCAAACTATACCAACTAACAATCAGAAAAAAAAAATGATAATTGTATTTTTCATCTGAAAAGGGAATTGCCGGAGGGAGATGATTAATTCAATTGTAGTACGAAAAATCCTGTGGTCATGAGACTTGAAAAGATTACGTGTAGGACTGAATTGTTACATAATTAATGTGATGTATAGTACATACATTAAAAAAAAAAAAGGGGTAACCATCATCGACAAATGAAAACCACAGTTTTTCAGTTCCTTCTTTCCTTTGTTTAATTACGAATGGTGCTCAATGGCTGAGTTTTAGGCAGAAATTGACATTGTTCATTGCCAGGGTCACTGACTCTTTGACCCAACAGAAACTTATTTATTTATTTATTTATCTATTTATTTTTTGACTGTAGTATGATAAAGAAATAGCCATATATGGTTTGCTTCATCTGCCGAAAATGGCTTCTGCAATTCCGAAAGAGGGTTGGCCGAGGAATGGTGACCGGAGCGGTAATAGATTTTTCAACTCGTATATCCATATTGATTTTATATATTTTATTATATTATAATAGTGTTTAAAATAATTTATATTTATTAAATTTTAATTCAATTTTGCTTTCATCTTGATTGAATTTCTTCATAATTTTTTAAGTACAAAGTATAAGCCAACTTAATCGGTGAGAATATAAATCGCTCAAATAAAACATAAATTTACATTGTGTTAATACTACTACTATGAAAAATAAATTGTGAACAAAATCTAAATAGCGTTGTTATCTTATATGAGCTCGGTCTCGACCCATGAATAAGTATTATTTAATATAAACCAACTTTAATTTCTTGATCTTGTTTTTGTAAACCAAACTGGTTCAAGGAGCACTTACTTAATTTGATTGGTTTAAGCCATACTGGGCTGAGTCCGGATAAATTTTTTTTGAATTAAAGTTGATTTAGTTTGACTTAAATTACTATTTGATAATAAAAATATTTTATTTAAATATAATTATAAAAAATATAAATATTAATAGTAAAAATAATTTTTTAAATAATAAATGAATTATCGAGCTAAACCAAGTTTAGATAAGAGATATAAAAAAACTGAAAATGTTATCGAATTTAACTAGACTCATAGATAAATTTAATTAATATATATATGCACGTATGTATGAAAATAAATGTTTCCTAGTTTTACTATCTGAGTAGACAAAGTGAAAATCTTTGTCGAGAGAATTTCTAGATGTTTTTTAATTTTGGTCATTTTGACAATTGTGTCTTTATTAAAGTTTGAATTTTACGGACCACTATTTTCACAGTTTGCTTCTTGGAAAGGCCAGTCTGTATTATGTGGCTGCCATTGACCATAATCTTAACTTTTTCTTTACTAATTGTTTAAAGAAAAACTTGTTTTAACTTGTTTGATACTATCGTTTAAGCTGATTGGAAAGTCTATGTTCCACAATTTCGAATTAAAAATCTTAATAAAGTATTCATATTTATATGTCAAACTTCTATTTTACTAATTTTAATACAAAGTTGTTGTCACATTGGCTTTGCCAAATGCCGAATTTCCCACGAAATGTAGTCTGAGGTATTATATTTTAATCCTTCAAATTAATTAAGTAAAGAGAAAAAGACTACAATAATAAAGAACACTAGCCAAGGAATCATAGGGATTGATTTAACTTTGATCATTACTTTTAACCCCCAAAAATTAAGATAACTAAAATAAATTTGGTATAATATATATTGTAAGTTAAATGCATCTCTCTTTCCTAGTGCTTCCTTATGGGTTTTACTAATTAAAATACGTAAATAATAAAAGTTCATATTTGATTAACTGATAAAATATCACGAAATCAGATAATGTCATTTTTATTAAAAGTTGTTAAAAATAAATATAGATAATTTTATTTTTAATAAGATAATATCATATAATTCATTAACGGTATATAAATTACATTTTTTATGCATCAAATATTAATACGAACAATACCAGGCAGAATTACTCATTTTTTTTGGGCGGGGAATTTTTTATGCAGATGATTACCGTTAATTAAGTTAATATCACTGTGATTTAGAGATTAAAAAAATTCAAATTGAAATGAATATGTGTTCCATTCTTTTTGTATTAATAAAAAGAATTCACTTTTGTAGAAAAATTAATTATTTTTTTGGTAAATTTCGAGAATTAAACTCTAACTTTAAAGAATTAATTTTTTTTAAAAAAAAGGTGAACCAAACGCTTAAACTAAATTTCAAGATTTGATATTTTATTTTTATTTTATAATGTCATAATGATCAAATCTCAGAAAAAAAAAATCAATCGTGCTTTCCTACTCATAACACTTGATTTAGTCTTGAAAGGTTGAAAATGACCCTAAAGCTAGAAAGGATGATATATATGGTCTTGAGTCTTGACGGGATGTTTTCCATTTGAAGCTTCAAAATGGTAAATATAGGAAAGTTGAAGACCGTGGGAGTGGCCAAAAAATTGGGGACGATTCAAATTATTGGTACAGACTGTTAACAGCATTATATTTTTTTTTCAAGAAGCCACTTGATTCTCATGCAATAATTAATTCTCTGAATTAAGGATAAAACTCCAGTAATTTTTTTTTTTGTACTTAGAACAATAATTAAGTTTTAACTATGATTCCTTTGTGAGACATTTAATAATTTTACAACTGTAATTGATAAGCAAAGGATAAAATGACCAATTCTTTTTATTGTATTTATATTATATGGAAAATTTAAAAGATAATAATAGGGAAGATTTAATATCTTTTAGGTTTCTAATTTTATATTGGTTTTGTTTGTTTATTTAGGTTTTTAAATTAATTCATACAATTTAAACTTAAAATTTTTCAAGTT
>JBBYHM010000004.1:5087773-5101275 GCA_038381775.1 Adansonia rubrostipa | reverse complement strand
GAACCTTTTCCAAGTTGCGGATCTCAGAGGAAATAAGAGATAGGATACGTGGCCTCTTTGCGATGCTTTGAAGTTGCCTTAGCTCCTCCAAATCCAGCGCCAATTCCTCCGCCATCTTTCCTGAACTCACTTCTCTTTTTTTGTCTCTGTCTCTTTCTTTTGGGTTTTTAGATCTTATCGGAGAGAATAAGATAAAAACGATTATGCTAGGTTGTTTTCCTCTGGAAAATGCTAGAACCTTATAAGTTTGCAAGTTCGGGAATTTTTAAGCATTTGAGTTTCCCTTTCATTTATAAAAATTATATTATACATGATTAGGGTGTCGGAAAAAGGAAAGAATGTTCTAGAGTCATCATTTTTCCTTTTTGTGCATAATTTAAAATGTAAAATAATGGTGAAATGGGTTAATCCTTTGGGCTCAGTCCAATGATTTTTGGTCCAAAAAATTTCTGAAATTTGGGTTTCAAAACCAACTTTTACAGTAACGTTTCGACAACTAATCGGCCCTAATTTTCTGTCTTTATTACACAGTATGAGTAAGTCAGTCAACTCAAACAATTAATTACAGTACGTTAACGGTGAGAACAAAATCATTTATTTATAACCTTAAAAATGTTTTGATCACCGCGGCAATACTGAAAGTAACTTTGTTACTTGAGTACCCGATTTCAAGCAAAAGAACGTCCACTTTTGTTATCTTCGAGGCAGACATGGATTGTTGCAAACGCACTTTCCCTGGTTCATTTGTTGGGCCTAGAACTGCACATAGCCTCTTCAAAGTCCTTTGCTTTTGTCTAGCATTAATCTAGCATATTAAATGAATATGATAATCTGTTTTTTTATGTAAAAAAAATCCATCAATTTGTCTCTTTTCTCTAGGGATGAAGATTCTGTTCTTATCGTTCTTTTGATACCATTCTAACTTGTTTTTTCAATAGATTTTTGATAGCGTTAACTATCTGATAAGGTTAAAAGTTATGATTATTAAAAATTGAACATTTTATCATTGATTGCGTTGCCTAATTTTATAACTAAAATTTAACACCAATCACAGATGGACTCATTTGTGATATTTGAGGGGAAAGCACGTTGACAATTTTTCTTTTTTCAAAAAAAAAAAGTCTTGCTTAAAGTACAAGAACAAAAAACAATTATTCTTTTAAGTATTTTTTATTTTTATAAAATTCCAAAAGATGAATCAATCACGTGAATCAGGACGTGCGTGCACTGTCCTGAGATGGAGAGAATGATTAGATTACTGTAGGTTGACGACGTGCACATATTATATAATTATAATATAAAAAATAATTAAAATATGATATAAAAATTAATATAAATATAAATATTTTAAAATTTGCATATTATGAGCATAAAATATAAGTGGGTTAAAGGGAATTCAACTAGTAGTTCAAGTCCTACCGGCAAGTAATTATAGAAGTGGAGAAGCAGCCAGGGGTAGCAAGCAAAGCAGTATGTGGAAGCTGGAAATAGCGGAAGGCAATGGTCCATGGCTCTTTAGCACTAACAAATTTATGGGTAGACAGGTTTGGAAATTCGACCCTGCTGCCGGCACACCAGATGAACGAGCAGAAATTCAACACTTTCGACAAAATTTCTCCTTACATCGACATCATGGTAAAGCAAGTGGCGACATGCTTAAGAATTGTCAGGTAAAAGTTAAAACTGATGAATTGTTTTCTTACACGAACTTGACTACTGTCCCTGATATGGTTAAAAGTCAACTAAGTTTAAACTGAAACTGTTGTTTTCTCACTAGTACCCTTGGTTTATACTGTTTGATCGAAGCGCAGCTCATGAAGGAAAATCATGTAGATCTAAGCATTGAACCAGTGAGGTTGGAAGAGAATGAGGAAGTAACTAACGGAGCAGTCAAACTTGCTTTGGGGAAAGCTGTTCGATTCCTTTCAGCTACCCAAGCTTGTGATGGACATTGGCCTTCCGAAAATTCAGGCCCATTGTTTTGCTTACCTCCATTAGTATTCTCTTAAGAAAGTTCCCCTGAAAAAGTGTCTTAAATTTGGGTTCTGTGTGTGGCTTTTTACAACAATAGTTATGGCTTTTACAACTTTCAGGTCATGGTTTTATACCTTACCGGAACAACTGATATCGTTCTATCTTCGGAACACAAAAGGGAAATTCTTCGCTACATTTACAATCATCAAGTACTAATTTCTGAACTCTTTTTAAACACTTAAATGATGAAAGTCGTCTTTTGATTAAAGATACTTAATAGTACACTATAAGTTTCTTTGTCGTTTGGCCGGAACAGAGATGGAGGATGGGGTTTTCATACAGAAGGACATAGCACCATGATGAACACGACACTGAATTACATCGCTCTTCGTTTGCTCAGAGAAGAAACCGAAGGTGGCGAAGATGGAGCTCTCGAGAAGGCTACAAATTGGATACTCGAACATGGCGGTGCAACAATGATACCCTCATGGGGAAAAGCTTATCTTTCGGTGCGAAATTTGTTACTGTACATTACCCTTTTCTGAATTTCCCATGTCAAAGAAGATACATACATAGCACTATGACTTGAATTTGAAAACTTAGTTCAACCCCCATATCCTGCCCATCTGTTTTCTTCGTAAGATATATATATATATATATATATATACACACATGGTATATATTGATCTATTGAAATTTTAATGTAACAAAGGTACTAGGATTATACGAATGGTCAGGGTTCAATCCAATGCCCCCAGAATTATTGCTTCTTCCTTCATGTCTTCCTTTCGATCCAGGTAAATCTAGAATCTCTTTTATAGTAAAACGAAAAAAAATGAAAAGCTAACCTTTTCTTCTGTAAGCTGACACTGATTATATATCTTCCCATATGCACCCAGCGAGGCTATGGTCTTTCATGCGCAATATTTTGGCGCCTTTATCTTACTTGTCTGGAAAGAAATTCGTGGGGCCAATCAGTGAGCTAATTGTGTCATTGAGGGGTGAAATTTACACCCAACCATACGATAAGATAGACTGGAATAAAGCTCGCCATTCGAGTTCAAAGGTTAGTCATTATATATATATATATATATTTATTTATTTATTTATTTTATGCTGCCAAGAATTCTGCAGTTCTGATGAGAAGAACTGGGACATAGACTAGTGGCGGATGAAGATGCTTTTGAGCTTTCCAACTTCCAACAACCTTGTTAGTATTTGTTTCAAATTATGCAGGAAGATGTATATTTGCCATATCCCATGGTGCAAATTCTGCTTTGGGACATTCTTTACTACATTGCCGAGCCGCTCGTAACTTGCAGGCCTTTCTCCAAGTTAAGAGAGAAAGCTCTACAGTTAGCAATGAAGTTTGTTCATTATGAGGACGAAAATACTCGATGCTTAACTCAAGGAAGTACATAAAAGGTATCATCCATTGCTCGCAGAATTTTCCTAAGTTTCATAGTCGATCTTGACATTGGGCAGCCAACTGGCTCCAAAATACTGATTGCAAAATGCTACAAATGTATAGGTTTTGAATATGATGCCCTGTTGGCCAGAGGATCCAAGTCAAACTTCAGATTCGATACGATTTCACCTGGCAAGAGTTCCAGATTTCTTATGGTTAGCTGAAGATGGAATGAAAATGCAGGTTTTGGTGATAAATTTGATAATAATTTAATTTGTCCAACTTTACCATGCTTGCTTGCATTTCATTCTAGTTTTAGCTGATTAAATTTGCTGATTCCTTGCTTTGGACAAGTTAAACGGTGGCAGCCAGTTGTGGGATGCCTTTTTAACTACTCAAGCAATCATCTCAAGTAATCTAACCGACGAATATGGCTCAACTCTCAGAAAAGCGAATGAGTTCATAAAAAAGTCACAGGTTTCTTTCTATTCGATCCCCACAATATTTTATTTCTTAATAAAACTAACCTGTATTAAATATGTTATCTCAATCAGCTCACTCTATTTCTTGCATCAAAAAGCTTCAAGAAAATCCATCAGGAGACTTCCAAAGTATGTATCGTCACATAAGCAAAGGAGCCTGGACTTTCTCCGCTCGAGATGATGGATGGCAAGCCTCGGATGCCATAGCTGAAGCTCTGAAGGTATGTTTTTCATGTGTATGTCTTTTTTGGTACAAAAGAAGTCACGGTTTGAGAATAAAGAAAAAAAATTTGCAGATAATGGAATTCAAATCCCGGACATCTTGGATGTCACCTTTTAAAGGTGGCCGCATGATTGAACCGGGTTAAGCCTTAGGTTGTTCATATGTATATAACTTTCCCATTTGCTAATGGACAGCAGCTAATTTGTCTTTTCTTTGCAGGCAATACTCTTACTTTCACAAATGCCACCAGAAATTGTTGGTGAAACAATTGAAGTTGAGCGATTATATGATGCTGTAAATGTCCTCTTGTCATTACAGGTAGTAAAAACATCTTTTATGGCTCGGTAAAAAAATTTTCTGCCTTTCTGCATATTCATGTAACCTTGCCTTTAAGTTTCCATTTTCTGTTCATCAGAGCAAAAATGGTGGCTTTACTGCTTGGGAGCCAGTAAGAGGACATCAATGGTTGCAGGTAAAAGTTATCAAAATGTACACGTGGAGTTGCTCATGGGCCATGGCCCGAATTTTTTTTAAATTCCTTATCCAAGATTTGTTCGGACCAGCCCGTAGGCTTATTTTACTGTTTAAATAATGATTCAAGTTGGAACCGCTTGAAACTAAATATCGTGCCCTTACCTTATGGACCCTTGAACAGTTCTATGTACTCATGTTTTCCTGTTCATGCTGAAATGTTCTAAATTTTGCCAAGCAAGCCATAATGCAACGTTAGTTTTTGTTTTCTTTGTTTAAATTGTGGGATTCTTTTCATTTTCCAGAATATAAATCCAACAGAACTTTTCGCTGCTGCAGCAATTGAGCGCGAGTATGTTCCTATCATCAGTAATTGCATTTATGTTATCACTGAAGTGAAAGCATCATATTAGAAATTTTTTATAACATTAACCATTTCGTAGGGGTGGGGATGGTCTTAGGTATGTTGAATGCACTTCATCAGCCATCCAAGCTCTTGTTTTGTTCTCCGAGTTATATCCTGATTACAAAAAGAAAGAAATTGAAACCGCTGTGGCTAATGCAGTACAATTTATTGAAGGTTCACAAATGGCGGATGGTTCTTGGTGATTTTTCAGTTTCCTTTTTCTTGTGGTTGATTTTTGAGCAAAATCATGAATGAATGATGGGAAAGAAAGTTACAAATAGATGTTTACGCTAAGATTTTGTTTTTCATGCAGGTATGGCAACTGTGGAATTTGCTACACATATGGCACATATTTTGCTTTAGCAGGGCTAGCTTCTGTGGGTAAGACTTGTTGCAACAGCCAAGTCGTCCGTAAAGGTTGTCATTTCTTACTTTCGAAACAGCAAGAGTCTGGTGGATGGGGAGAAAGCTATTTATCATGCCCTAATTTGGTAACTGTCACCTCATTCCTATGTGAAGCCAAGCAAAAAAATATATTGATGTAATCGTTACCTTATTGGACATGTAGCTAGCTATTTTCCAATAAACCATGGTGTTTCACAAAGCAGTGGTTACTCTTTCTTCTGAAACTCGGTAGTTCTAATATTTTCCCACAATATGAACAGGAATATAGACAACTAGCTGAAGGAAACTGCTCAAATCTAGTGCAAACTTCACGGGCAATGATGGGTCTGATTCATGCTGGACAGGTTGGATTATAAAAAATAAATTATGCTGATATTAGCATTCAGTGGTTAAAAACATGATACCAACCCCTCACAAATTCAACACAAACCTCAGTTCCTGATCTGTATGTTTCTTGCTAACTAGGCTGAGTTGGATCCGAGACCTTTACACAAAGCTGCAAGACTATTGATCAACTCACAGATGGAAAGTGGTGAATTTCTTCAACAGGTATGTAAGACTTAAATCAGATCCTTCTGGCAAAGCAATGCATACACTACCGATAATATATAGCATCCTTTTTTATTTATTTACAACTTTTATTGTTCAAATTTTCATAGATTGCCTAAATGATCAATATTGGTTTTCACATTAATGATGTTTTTCTCCAAACTATAGTATTGGTTTTCACAGGAACTTACTGGGGTCTGCTTAAGGACGTGTATGATACATTATGCTGCATATAGAAATATATTCCCACTATGGCCTCTAGGAGAATATCGTAAGCATGTGCTCTCGCATTCATGAGCGTTTTAGGCAATCATCGGATCTTTGAATTCTCAGTCCTGTTGATTGTTGCTTAAATTAGTACCCTTTCGTTGCTTAAATTAGTACTCTTTGCTAATCAATTCAAAAAATTTTCATCCTTATGGTGTTGTATATATGTTTTCTCCAATAAACTAGTAAATATCATGCAGAACTCAGTACCAAAGGCTTATAATCAAAGAGTTATAAAAAAGAAACCCCAAAATTTATGTTCAATCAAAGAATCAAACTAGCAGACTTGTAAACCAAGTAAGCAAATTCGAAAAAAAAAATATCATATTCAAGCTGCAACGACACACAACGAAACGAAAATTTATGCATGGTTCAATTGACTAGTTATTCAGCTTTTACTCCTGATAACTCCCTCTTTATTACGGGCTATAAATCCCCAACATGGATTGAAGTTTCAAGTCATTGTTCGTTTCTACCAAAACAGCAATTAACTCAATCCTAGTACATGAGAAACTCCAAAACTCACCTGGAATTATGGTAACAATTTGACTTGACTAACATTGCTTGACTTCATGAACCTGCAATCTTGTTTGCATTCTTGCTGCCAGACATCTTTGCTTTTCCAAACTGAAATGGCTTCCATCTCTCTTGATTTTGTTCAACCAACACATCGTCAACCTGCTTTTGCAACTCTGCTCTTCTTTGGTGATTGGAGGCTAAAGTTTTAGTTAAACTTTCTTTCAAAGCCAACAGTTCAGCCCTTTTCATCTCTGCCTCAGCTATCTCAGCATTACTCGTATACCCATTGTTGCCTTGAAGTTCCATAAAAGTTGACTTCAGCTGCAAGAAACGTCAGTCAAAATTGACAAATTCCAAGTGACCAAGTTACGAAATCGAATAGTTACAATTGCTCAATTTTAATCAATTAAAACTGAGTTGAATCATAGACAAACGCCTTAATAGTTCAAATTTCAAATTTAAGATTCTTAATTTGAAAGTCTCAGATTCGAACTTTTTAATTGACCTTATTTACATAGTTCCTCAATTCTTGGACTCGATTTCGAGATTCTGTCAAAAACCTCTCCACATTTTCTCTAAATTCATTAATTTCTGAACTTTTCGATTCGTAAAACTTATCTTTCCCCTTCTCCACCACTTCAAGCTCCTCAATCTCACTTTTCAAAGCCCTAAGATTCAACGCATTGCATCTCAGTTCAAAATTCAAACTCTAACTCTGCATTACGAAATGCAAATTAAAATTTTACTTCAATTGTCGAGAACTAGTATTATATTTGGCGTCGACATTTTCAATTTCAGATTTGAGAGCAGAGATTTTAAAGTTCTGCGATGCGATATTTTGATCAAGAAACAAGCATCTTTGTTCCTTGGTACGAATATGAGCCAGCTTCGATTCCAAAACCTGAGATTTGTTTGCTTGAAGCTCTTTCTCCGCCTGTGAATGAAGATGCATGAGAAGACCCAAAAATTACGACTTTGTAGCTTTTATTTTCTCGACAACCAAAAAGAAATTGAGGTTTAGACTTGACCTGGAGGAGAATCAGACGTTCGTTTCTCGAATGTTCCATGTGTTCAAGTCTTTCCCGAAACGCAGAGGAGAGCGCCATCGCCTATCGGAAAGTTCTATATTTATCTTCTAAAATATAAACTGGCGGGGTTTGAATTTGTTGATTTATATATGGGGCGAAAATTGGGTCGCCATATCCATGGGTTCGGCCCGATTTGGGAGTTAATTGCCTGGCTCAAGACATCAGCTTAAGGTTCACTCTTTTTTTTTTCCCGTGAAAATCACCTTTTAAGTTTTTTTAAACAATGAAAAACAATATATATATATATATATATACACACACATATATATATATATATTAATAAATAATTATTTGATGCACTATCAATGAAATTAAAAAAATTTATCAATAATTTTAATAGGATGACACATATTTCTTAAAGTGTATTTAAAAAAATAAAAAATAAGACATATGTCATCTTATTAACTCTATTCGTAAAATTTTTAAACTATAATTACAGTGTATGAAATAATAATACATATATAATTGCATTTATTTTTTTGATAATCCATGTGAAAAGTAAATATTTGATTATAAAATATATTTTTAATAAAAATATTATTATAATTTTATATAATACACGTACGCGTGTGTATATTTATATATATACATATATATACACATATGTGCGTGTAGATATACATATTCCATGGATGATCTTTTGCATTATTTGTCATCAATAAAATTCCTCTTGTTCAAATATATAAATATAAATATAATAATATATATACTAAAATTAAAAATTATGAATAAGTTTCAAGCAGGAGGATTAGATTTGGTAATTTACTTATACATGTCATGTTTCATGTTATTTTATTTGTTGTATAAAAAAACACAATATAAATTATAAAATATGTCAAAATTTTAAACAAAAATACATATGTTAAAAATATTATATTAATTATATTTAAACATGTCATGTTATATTTATATATTTGTTTATATTTATTAATCTTACAGTTTCGATAAATTAATAATAATAGTATACTTTTTAATTTAAGAAAAAAATACTGGAATTCTAAGTATATATACATCAATTATCGAGTAAAATGTTGGGGCACAGTGATTATGCATTTAATAATAGTATGAACATGAACAAGTAATGGGGAGGATGCCTTTCTAAAAATGAGATGAGAGACGATTGGAATTGAGACATATAAAGAAACAAAGATTCGAATCTTGCAGTTAGTGTGGTCCAATTACCAGCAAAAACCTACCCTAACTGTAGAAAGGAAAGAGAACTTCCATTCTTCCAATCAATTTAGAAAAGAGGGGATCTTACTTTCATAGAAGCATCTTCCTCAAACTGTGCCAAAACCTAAAGTGTATTTATTTATTTATTTTTATAAATAAGATCGTAGCATGAAAATAAAGAATGGGATTATAGATTTTTAAAATTTAAATTTCAAACTTGTTATATATCATTTAAAGTTATATGAATTAAAAAAAAATTAAACCTTTGATAAAAGTTAATTTTTAAGAAAATATACGATTAAAATTCTTAAATAAATGTTAGGAGTTAAAAATAAAAATAAACAATACCCTTCGACCGTTTTGAGAAATGAAAGTGGGTGGCACACCTAATCTTTGCGATTGTTTATAAAAGCTATACTTTACCATGTCATTAATAGAATTTAGTACTATAAAGAAAGAGCATATGGAATTCCACCTCAAGCAAACCACAGCGGGGTCCCTAAAATGGGAAGGGTGGTTGATGATGCGGTTGTTGGTCAGAAAGGTAACTATAGAAAAAGATCTTCATGAATAAGAAAAGAGTACTTTGGGCAGACCAAAATAATCAACCATTTTTTTTTCTTCTTTTGTAATAATAATACCAACTAGCTGTAATTCAATTGATTGAGTTCATTTCTCTCATTAAGAAGTATTGAATCCAAATTGTCTTTTATTGATACTAATTTTAAAATAAATATCTTTTTTTGATTTATTATGAGTTATTTAAAAAAAATTATAATAAAGATATAAAAAATAATTATATCTACTAAGATTTAAATCCGTTGCTCTTCGCTGATGCATGATCTTGGTGTCTCTCAATCCAAAAAAAACTGGGCACAATGATAACCAAACAAGCGTAATAATTATGATATTAGAAGCTCTAACATGCTAAATAAAAATTAAAATGCAAACCTAACATCATTTTGGAGGATGAAAATTTCTTCTTTGTCATCATTAAATTCTTTCCTTTTGTTATAAGCAAAAAATACCAATGTGTGGCAAAATTATGATTAATTCCCACACCAATAGTTTTAGGATAATATACAAAAAGAAAAAAGGGAGGAGCTGGCTTTTAATTGATTCCTTGTTTAATTCAGTGCGCCGACGCACACATAAAACAAGCGCAAAGTGATGCGATTTGCCGGTTTCTTTATTGTTTGCCCCTTGTTGACTTTGGCTTAACGGTAGTAATTCATTTATTGGAACCCAAATAATTCTCATGTCAGCATCTAAAAGTTAAATTAGTGACTGAGAAAAATTTAAAAGCGGAAAAACAATTATTTAAACTCAGGAATTTGATTATTAAGCTTAATCTTTTTCGAAATCACGCATTCACGTGCTAAAAAACAATAATATGTTCACTTTTAAGGAATATTAATCTTTTTGGATTGATTAGTTCATTGTATTGCATGCATCAAATTTTCTTTCAACAATTTCTTTTATCTTCTTTTGTGAGTAAATCATATTGCGATAGTGTTCGCAAGCTCTTTATAAGTTTATCAATTCTAGTATTTATTATTATGTACGTTATACGTGAATATTTATTATTTTATTTATTTAAAAAATATTTAGTTATATATTTTACATATAATTAAAATTAATAAATGTATTAACATATAAAATTTGTTCAATGTTTGATTCTCAAATTTATAAAATTTTAATTTTAAAATAAAATTAAAATTTATGAAAATAAATAGTCAATATAAGTTTTCAGCTTTTTTTTGTCAAATAAAATCATTTCCATTTTAAGGTTAAAAAAATTAAAACTTCGAAAAGTAGGAATTTAATATAAAATTTAGCTTTTTATTTATTATAAAATAAATATATTTAAAAAAATACTTTGAATGAAATTAAAATTTTTATTATAAATTAGATAAATTTTGTTAAATTAAAAAATGTTTACAATGCCAATTTTTAAATATACTGAATATTTAAGACTATTTTCATCAGTTAAAAATATATTAATTATAATTATATTATATATAAATAAGTATTTATAAATTAAATCAAATTAAATTAATCAAATTCGATCCTTCAAATCTCAAAAACCCATTTTATTATATTTTAAAATATATATTTCATTAATTAAAAAATAGATTGAGATCGAATTGATAAATCTATTCACCAACATTCCCTCGTCTCATAGAATGGACAGATTCTGTGAACATGGGGCCTTAAAAAAATGACGCAATATTTCCACTAGAACATGTCATTAGCTAAAAGCCAAAACGAACAAAAATAAGAAAAACACTTTAATTGAATCGAATAGACTTGTTTTTGTTGAACATAAGTTTTTATGTAGGCTCTTTTAAATTAATTTGTTTGCTTTTCTTTTTTGCCTCTTAAATCTTAGCAATGAAGAGTTTAGGAAAAAAAAAAAAAAGGGAAAATTTTCATAGTATTGTTGGGGTGCATGTGCTGAGACGACCGTCGGTCCCCATCAAGATTAACTAGGGCTTAGCTAACATTGTCTCCCTATATCTCTTCTTAATAGATAGAGAAAAAGAAAAGAAAGCCAAAGAAAAGCTCCTTTGCAAAAGGGATATGGCATGTTATGATCAATGCTGAATAAAGCTGGGTGCCCCAATTTCAGGTTCAGGATAGAGAAAAGAAAGAACCAAACAAAGCTTTAAACTTTTCATTATCCCATATATTCTTTTATAAAATTTTGTCATATTATTTGTATAAAATAATCTTTATTTATGGTATTTGGTGAGAGAAAGTGAATGTGAAAGCAAACTCTTGAGAAATCTTTATATATATTTTTAAATGTAAGAACAGTTATGGATTCCACGTCCAAAAGTGTAAGAAAGAGAGCTTTCTTTGCAACCAAATAGTAGATGGAGGTAATTCGTAGATCTATTTTTATATTCGTGTTTTTTATATCATGATTAGGTTTAAAATATTATTTATTTATATATTTTTTAATATATTAATAATGTATTTCATATAAATTTTAATAAATTCATGTATTTGTATCGTATTTATATTTTTTATATCATGTCGTGTTTCATAATATGTACTAGTCATTTTTTTCTTATATCATATTCATATTGTATAATTATATGGTGTCCAAAATTATTAAGTTTACCAAATAGCAATAATATTTTTATCAAATTTTCTCTAACAAATAATAGTACTTCTTTTTTACATGAATTGAGAAAATAATTCTTCTACGACATCTTGCACAGCTACAATAAAAGGAAAATACAATGGATTTGTTTACTCTAGGAAACAAATAATAAGGCTATATATAGCTTTTCTTTAATCTGCTCCATTAATCTTCAACATATAAAATCAACAATAATCAACACAATTCACAAAAGGGTATGTCCTGAAATTATACCCATTGGATCATAATGGTTAATTCGATCCTTTATTGAACTTGGAGAATATCGTTCGTTAAGAAACAATCATCAGCTTTGGGGAAAGTTCAATGTGGTGGGTTAACTTGCGCAAAATTGGGGGTACCCTTTAGCCTCGTCAAGTGGCCTATTCTTTTTCTCTTGAAGGATAAAATGACTAAAATTGGAAAACCCCAATTTTTTTCCTTACCAAGATGTTAAATATTTACATGCAGTCACCATTTTTGCTTAATGTTGTCTTCTCATAAAAACCTGGAAAGTCAGCAAATATACAAACATCCAATACACCAAGCTTTTATATTCCACCTTTGCTGCCTGTTTCACACAAAGAGAGAGGCAAAACAAAAAGAATAAAAGAAAATAATTAGATTGGTCATGTACTTTTTGTCGAAGAAACAATTTATAAAATACTCAATAATGTTATATTTAATCAATGAATCATAATAAATTGTGCAATGTGATACTTAAAGTTTAAATCCGTCCATCAATGTACATAAACTCTCTTAACATCGTTAAATATGGAGGCTGAGATAACAGTTGATCAGCCCTCGCATTACTTGTGGAAAAAAAATACTATATCATTTAATAAACTATCTAATTTGCTTATGTTGTATTGCCAAAATTCATTATTTTTAAATATATTTTTTTCTTTTATTTTTTACTTTCTCTCCCATCCGCTCCATCCTGATCTTCCTAATTCTGACATGTTTTAGGCTTCCGGGCGTAACTGGTCGGATTAGACTAGAAACTTGTGGGAATAGGGAAGATTGGTAGGGTAGAAAAAGAAAGAAAAAAAAATAAGGAAAAAGAAAATAAAAAATGAAATTAATTTTTAATATTTTATATTTAATAAAATGACACATGACAATACCACATAAGCAAATTGGTCAGGCTATTATTGAGAATTATCAGTGTTTAAGAGATTGAACAATTAAATGAAATAATACATGTATCACATTACACATTTTTAGGTGTAGATATCTTACGTTTTATTATGCTTGCAGGAGTCAATGTGACATTAACTTTATGTAATTCTATCTAGCATAAATTTATTATACAATATACGATATTGATTTTTACACTTATTTTTTTCCCCTATCCTTTGCTATACAATTTCTCAATTTCCCTACTTT
>JBBYHM010000004.1:5053992-5085359 GCA_038381775.1 Adansonia rubrostipa | reverse complement strand
GGATAAGGAATGGTATACGTAGAAATTTCCCAAGATAAGTGTGCTTATCTAAAGTTATGGTTCTTTTCAATCCTTTTTCTTAAAGTAAAAGATGATGCACCCAAAAAATGGACCCCTGACTGAAAAACTTCTTACATTTTCCATGGGCAAGCCGCAACAGAACATTTAAAAAAAAAAAAAAAAAAGAAAACAGGTTCGGTCGTTTCATTTCATTTACACACAAGCAAATCTGTTAACAGTCAAAAGAAGAGACTCTCTATTACTGCACATGTCCTAATTAGCTAAGCTATTTTGGCCGCCATGTTCCGATGCCAGCCGTCGTAAGAGACTTACATCTTTCAATGCCCCGTCTACTCAGAATTCTTGTCATTTTCCATTAAGTTTTGGATTTGGTGTGACTGTGTAAGATTTCGGGGCGATCATTCTTGGCAGAATCTAAACGAGTCGTTGTCGACGTTCAAAGGTATATAATAGATCTCTTATTAAGATTGAAATTGGTAATGTGCACGGGATACGAAAACCTTTACCTTTCCCCTTTACTTTATCACGAGTTTAGCTCACATGTAAACGGAGGAGAAGTTGGCTTTTCGATTGATTGATTTCGTGATTAACTTCTGGTTTAAACCGACGTCTAATTATGTATAAATATGCCATGCAAGTGAGCTACCTGGAACTTGGATCTTTTTTTTCGTGAAAGTATCGCTAGCAAGTCTGAGATGAGTAGAATTTCAAGCTTAAATTATCCGGTCAAATCAAATCTGAAATAGGCACATATATATATATAAAACGTTAATATTATACTGATTCGATTTAATTCGTGAAACGCACCTAAAATTGAAATTTTAAAGTGGATTAATTGAAAACTCTTGGATTTGTAGTTTATCAGTTATCAACTAGCAGTGCTATAATAGCGATGTTCAGAGGCATGAGGTGTAATTAATTAAACGGGAATATCGAGTTCATAATTTGTCATTTTTAGGTTTATTCGATCATTACCACTACTATGTCAAACGCAATATTACTCGAATGTTAATTAAAATCTTAATTATACAACCAGCTTCATTATCACATATCATGTATATATAAATATAAATAACAATAGAAAACTCTTAATGCCTTTTTTGTGAAAGTCTGATTCTTTAGATGGTTGGAAACTTCTAGTTTTGGGTGATTGAGTGCCTATGTCAAGGGGGAGTATCGGCCCCATAAACTGTTTAAACGTGCTCCAACTTAGACTCCCTTTTATATGTATATATATGATGATAATCAGAGCTAGCAAAAGCAAGAGAGACAAGCAGCAGCCTTAGAAGCCTCATGAACTAAGTGGCATAACCCCGACCTTGCATATGATCTGACTGGTAAAAGAGATTAAAAAAAAAAAAAACATGCATCTTGAAAAAGAGTCAGTTTTATCAATTCTTAGAATATTATGTCTTATCTCATTTTCGGTGCTTTAAATCTACGAGAAAAAAAGCAGAGGCTGCTTTTTAAAAGTTGGTATCCACCTAGTATCAGAGTTTCAAATTTCAACATTAAACTTTTCCCTTTTATTTTTATTTTGAGATTATATTTTTTATATAAAAGATGAAAAAACCCGATTCCTTACCTTGTTAGCTGGTCAATGCTATCTTTCCTCTTTCTTTATATTCTTTTTTTTTTTTTTTAAGTTGCATGTCCAAAGGAGATTATGCATGAATGTAAAGAAGATCACTGAAAGAAACATGCTTTTGCTAAAGACATTTTGGTATGAAATAAAGGACGCAGCAATTCATGGAAGAAATGATAAAAAAAGAGGGGCCGGGGGGCAGGGGAATTGAAGGTTTAATGCATGAAATTCTTTTGTTATAATTGAGGTTGTAGTCTAAGGTAAGCAGAGAGTCCAAAGGCTAAATTTACTAGATATAATTATAATTATATAAATTAATTAAATTAAATTTTAAAATTTTAATACGTAATATTTTTATGAATAAAAATATTTACTTAAAAAATCATTATCCAGAGGTACCAGATATTTAGGAATAGTTTAGTTTTTAAATATAATAAAAAAATCATGACCCAATTTTCCATGAGGGTTTTTACTTTGAAAAAGAACGCAACTAATGTCTAGCCAATTTTATTTTTGGATGATGGGTTCGGTTTGCAAATAAAGTTGATGATGATATGATAAGCTGATTAAAAGAAATGAAAAGCAACAATGGCTATGGCTTACAGGGTGTAATTGTATATGAAATTTCTTTCCTCTTGGAAAAAGGGTCTTGCCTTATTTTGCTGTCACGGTGTCTGCCCTCATTTGAGATGTTGAACGCTTGAACCCATTAATATTATTCATAGGTCACATGTTTATGTTTATTAGTCAAGT
This sequence comes from Adansonia rubrostipa, assembly GCA_038381775.1. Taxonomy (NCBI): domain Eukaryota; kingdom Viridiplantae; phylum Streptophyta; class Magnoliopsida; order Malvales; family Malvaceae; genus Adansonia; species Adansonia rubrostipa. The sequence goes on along the minus strand of JBBYHM010000004.1, from coordinate 5,083,000 downwards.
TAGATTATTAACCAAAATTTTTTAAATTTTTTATTTAAATTTAATTTAAATTTTTATTTCACTGTTAAAAAATTAATTTTTTTATCTTTATAATTAATTTCAAATAATTTTTTATTAATTAATAATAATTTGAGTTGAATTAAATTAATCTTAACTAAAAAAATTCATGTCTAACTAATTTAATTCAAATTACTTGTTTAATCCTTCGGTCTAGACAATAATTTTATGTAATATATTTAGGATAAAATCAAAAGCATGCATGATTAATGATCTAGAATTTCTTATTCAATTTTTTGTTTTGTTTTTAATACTAAATTAATATCTGGTGGGCAGGCTTATATATAGACGCATCCATGGCTTATCTAGGAAGACGTCATCGTGAAAAATTGATTAGATACATGGTGGGACAATTTATATAATAAACAACTAAATTTACCAGTAATTTTTATATAATTATAAATTATAAATTTTATTAAATTAAATCATTAAATTTTATTATTAATAAATTTAGTTGTTTATATTATTTTTATTAATTAATTTTAATTAAAAAAATTAATTTAATATGCATAAATAACTTAATTTTTATACCTCATCAAAATAATATATGATAGATATATGTCGCGTATATATGTTGAGTTAAATTTTCGTTAGAATTACTTAACAGAGTTAATTTAAGTAATTTAATTTGTTAAATATAAATTCAATAATCTATATAAAAATTAATACTAAATTCAGTAACTCTAAATATAAATTATCATATTTTAAAATTTTTTTTAATTATACTGAAAAAATTTCATATACATGTATATATATATATATATCCGTGGTTAATGTAGAAATAACCCAACATGGGAACACTAGATTTGATTATGTGTAAAGTATCACAGAATTATGACATGATGTAATTATTAATAACGAAAATTTAACACTTTATAATAATTTTGATGAAATCGAAACTGTAAAATGAAAACTCGAAAGAAATATGTAAGCAACTAAAGTAGTCCAAAAACAGTAGGGCCGACACATGGGACGAGCCTCTTTCTTAATACAAAATGTAACTTAAGGGGCCACGATGCCTAGAGGTTTTGGGCTTATCTATCCAAGTTATTACAATTTTTTTTTTAATAAGCAAAATTTCATTGATCTAAGAAAGCAATGAAAATTACTACAACAAAAATAAATTTAGCAATACAATTCCTTTTTTTTTTTTTTAAAAAAAAAGACTACTGTCTGATTTGAAGGCCACAGACTTACCAAGTCTTTTTGTTTAATAATAATAATTATTAATTTTATTTTCGGACTTTTTTGTGATGGAAACCTTGATCTGGACTGTTCTGGTTTGAAGTTGACTGTGTTTGTTGTTGACGACTTATTTGAATTTGATCACGGCCTTGAGTCTAAGCTTCTAGAGAGAGTTGCTTGCCTAATTGCCTTTAGTCCAAGCTTCTAGAGAAACTTTGGCGGTTTGCCTCCCTCAACTCCAAAAATTAAAAACATTTGGGTCAATATAACAAAATTTTGAAAATATAGCCTTTAATTAGTTTCTATAACAAAAACTAAAAAAATGAGCTTTAATTAATTAATTTAAAAAATTTGTCATATATATATATAAGAAGTTGTCATATATATTGACCAAAGTTGTTCTCTTAACTACTTTGAATAAATCTAATTCGACAACATATTATTTGTAAAATAAAATTTTCTCACCTATCATTAATAAAATTTTTAAATTTCATAAATATGTATAAAAATAATTTTAAAAGAAATGGGGATGTTATAATCTATTAATTTTTTTTTTGAGCAAAGTTATAATCTTATAATTAATTTCTTTTGGTGCGGAAGTTTGCATTTGTTGTTTCTTTCTATTTTGGTTCGCTGTAGTTTGCATTAGTTGTTTTTCAAATTATAAATTTAGTTATAGTAAATTTTGTTTGCATTTATCCACTTCCTTGGTTGTGCTTTGAAGAAGAAATGATGGGAGGAGAAACTACGAGAACCAAAAACCACCAAGTATTTGCTTGTGCTTGCCGTACGGGGAGGCGTGCAGTCTGGAACTGCCACTCATTTCTACAAACCCAGTGCTAGCTAGCTGATCTAACCCTACTAAACCCCCAAATTAATGAAAGCTCCCAATAATGATATACTGCATTTTTTTTTTTAGAGTAGAAAAAAAAGAATAAAGAGGAGGAAAGAATCCGTAAAATTGAACAAATAAAATAACTTCATTATTTGATTTAAAGAAGCAAAAAATAAACCATACTGCATGAACAGTTATATAAAAAATAAGAATAGAATATTATACGAATTAATGCTATAATGCAAACTCTAGCTAATCAGCCCACAACCACTTCAACTCGTCCAATGGCGGCGCCTCCAAGATCAGCCTATCCAAGTCTTTAAAAGATAAACCATTAGTTAACATGGAAACATGGCCAAGGCCACCGTCACCGTAGCCATCACCTACAGTAGCAGTGCCACATGAGTATTCCGCTGCAACCTTTCCAGTGACCTTTGTTTCTGTTTTTTTACCGGAGAAGGAGCTCTCCTCTATCCATGCAACGCAACTATCCTTGCCTGTAAGCCTTTGAACTACAGATTTGAAGCTGAGGGGGTCAGCTTCAACGTACTGAGTGTTAATTAGCACTACTTTAACATCTTCATGAGATGTAGCAGAGGCAGTAGCCGCCATTAAAGAAAATGAACACCAAAAAAAAAAAAAAAAGAAAGGGAATTGGTCTTATAAAACAGCTAATTCTTTGCTTGAAAACGTATGGTAGTTCTTTAGATATGTAATGCAAGTTGCGGTGTGGGTTGGAGTGCTTGGGGGGATGGTTTTATATGGGGAAAAAGATGAGGGGACCGATACCAAAAAGGTGGGGTCCGAGTTTGGACTGCTATTGGAGAAATGAAAGCAAGTTGATTGTTTAAAAAAGGGCAAAATAATTACATGCAGTCTGGATGGACCGAAGTCTGAGTCAAACCGTTTGAGGTTTGTGAACAATGAAATTGAAAAGGAAATCATCGTCAAAGCACGCAAATAAGGAATTGTCCAACTTCTTTCACTCTATTCATTCACGTGCTGGATCAGCCATAAACTATATTATAATTACCTAAAGTTTAGAGCTGGCTGTTCCGCTTATGATCAAACACCCTCACTATTCAAAAATTAAAATCAATCGAATCTAGAACTTGGGAAAAACCTATAAATTGGCAAGTGCTGTATACAATATTATGTATATATTTTGCATATTACTTTTCATAAATAATAAAATTAGCTATACATTCGACTAAAATAGAGTGAATTAATTAGTGAAATAGAGATAGTCTTTTTAATATGCACTCCTATATATAGTATATACAAAGTATATATAAACCATTTTATATATTGAAATATTTAAGAGAATCATAGACCATGATCCTCGGATCAGTTTGCCTTTTTTTTTTTTTTTTTGGTGGGCAAGTGAAGATTCTTTATATGAAATTAATTAACTGAACCTTTGTCATTCCTATCAAACTGAAAAACTTGGCCAGTGTTTCCAGATATGCACACTCCAACCCAGCAGCAAGTTTCTTGAAATCAGGAGTGATTCCGTAATATTTTGCTAGCTAGTTGTGGCTCAGGACAAACATTCTAATGTCTTCCAATAAGATACTAATATATATATATATATATATGTTAGTATAAAACTAAATTAATTTTAGATATTTTTATAACTCTTTAGACGATTTATATTTGTTTAATCCGACTGTCACATTTCATGTTTTATTTAAGTAGATTATGCTATAGAGTTTCAAGTAAATTAAATGTCTAACTATTTTTTGAGTGAAACCACAAGTATTCGAAAGCCTATTGAACTATGATTAATCTGACTCAAGCTAATTGGAATCCTATAATAAAAGTAAGCTCTCTCCAGCGAAGGTATTTCCATACACAAAACTCGAACTCAAAATCTTGTTTAAGAGAAAATGAATACCTACTACTTCAACCAACCACCCATTTGCAAATATTTAATTATTTATTTAATATAAATAACTTTTAACTATTAAATATATATTAATAAAATAATATTCTCCAATGATATGATAGAGATATCGGATTGATTTAAAACTTTACGTGCTTGACGAGTACAATTATATTATTAAATATAACAATTGATTTGTTAAAAGTATTAATCGTACAAATAGTTAATAAAATATATAAAATTAATTTAGTTTTACAATAATATAAATGGATCATTTTTATATTTATATATAAAACTGTTGAGACAGGGCACTTAGAGTGACAATTATCAAATAACGTAATCCAATTATTAATTTTTTTGGGATAAGTAACATAATCCCAATTATTATTTTGTATGGAAACCCATGTTTGGAAGGATCGATCAATTCCTTCATGTGTTTCATGACATGGAGAAAGTTGAAAATGGAGATCGATTCTTTGATCGTCAAAGGAAGGGAATGAAGGTTTGATTTCGTGTAAATATATTTTTAGAAAGAACGGTCATAAATTTCGAATAAAATTAATCTTAAACCGTGAAACAAATAAAATTAAAATATTCTTGGAGAATACCCCAAAAAGGATATATTATAGGCATGCGGCTGCCGTAACCGGCTTTCAAGTTCCACAATTAAGTCCGTAGGGTATGAAAATAGAGAAAAGGGAAATGGGGTTTCTAAAGGTGACTACATGAGTTTCAAATCTTTAATTTCTCTCACTCTCGACCTCAAGCATTACGTCAAACGTTTCGATGACTGGTGGTGTACTACTATTCTTGTCTTGGTGATAACATACATCCGGGAAATTTCATCTGCAAGCCTGGTTTGATTAGCCAGGCTACCTACCTTGACTCCAAAAGATGCTTGTTCAATATTAATGTCCCCAAAAAACAAACAAAAAGGAGAAATGCACGATGGCGCAATGTAAAAAGCTGAGTTTGAAAAGAATCCCCAGAGATTGTAATGCCACTGCTGACTTACTTGCAAAAGCGGGGGTTGACAGAGAAGAAAACTTCTGTGCCTGCCTGGTTGTAAATTCGTCTTTAGATAGTTTTTTCATTTTTTTCTTTCTTTTCATAGCGCATTAGGGATCAGTAGATGTTTAACTCATTGAGATCTCCTGATTTGTATTTCCTGAGAGCATTTTAAATTGGTGTTGTGAGGAGTTTGGTTTTGGAGTTTGTTAGGAGCAGATTTGTCATTCTTCTCCTATAATATGTATTTTTCATCAGTTTTTATAATTTTTTTTGAATTAGCAAAAAAAAAAAAAAACCAGTACCTTGTTAATAATTAATGATTTTGAATAAACTGCATCGATAATTAAATTTACATTTGTGGTCGAGTAATTAAACTATATATTTATATTTACGCATAACATAAAACACTTAAGCATTTTACTCAATTGATTGATATATAACTTATTGTTCAAATAAAATTTTAATCTTCTCTTTTCATAATAAAAAGATAGTAATGGATTTAAATAACATGGAAAAGGAATAGAGGTAGGATTAAGGTTATAAAATATCAGTAGATATTGAATATTTCTGATCTAAAATCTATTATTAAATATTGGATTATCATACTTAAAAGTAAAAAAAAAAAGTTTAGATGGCATTCAGACCCAAAATCATAAGTAATCATATGAAAATAATAATAATAATAATTATAGCTTATGGATTAATTTAATTAACAAAGTTTATATGTATCCCTTTTTTTTTCAATTAATTTTTTATTATATTTTAATAGATCTAAAGAATAGGTATTATCTTATTTATAAAATTTAAAAATAGACCAAAAAAGGAAAGAAAACATTCAAAAGAGGGAATATTTGAAGTTAAGCACAAATTAGTTATGGGCTAGAAGCACCCCACTTTTTCTTCCATTTAAGATTTGATTGAAAATTGGATTTGACAATGGGCCTATGATTACTGGCCTAACCCTAAGGTAAATCCAAACACCAAAAAAGGCAAAAAATGGGCCAACTACAGTGGCCCATATAGTTATCACCATTTTCAACAAACCAAACCAAGCCCTTGGCTGTCAGCCCCGCGTACCAATATAAAACACACATAATTGTAAAAGAAAAATGAAAAAGGAAAAAAGGGTAAACGAAGTCTGCTTCTTTTTATTTTTCTCAATTTCTCTATTCTTCGTTCTCACTGAGTCGCACGAATTTTTAATCTTTTGCTGCCTTCTCAAATCTTCCCCTATACTGTAAAAAGGAGAACACAAAGTGGAAATAAATAAATAAATAATAAGCAGAAGATTTTACAATGCTTTCTTGATCGCTTTCATTTCATGTCTCTCCCCCCAACCAAACGCTCTCTCAGCTCCAACGCCGCTGCTTCTTCTTCTTCCTCTTCTCACTTCCAGCTACCAATGAAGAAAGCCAAGTCCCAAGCCGTGGCTTGCTCTCTCGACCCGAATAAGAACGGCCTTCACCACCACAACCAAGACGACAACGACGTTGTTTTCGACCCTTCATCTATGGCTCTCGACGATGATTCCAAGTCTGACGACGCTCCTGCTCCCGCTGCCGCTAATTTGTCTCGCAAAAAGGCAACCCCACCTCAACCCGCCAAGAAGCTCGTTATCAAATTCGTTAAAGGTTGGGTTTCTCTGATTTGAATATCATTTTTTTTCCCTTTGTCAAATTTATTTTCTGGGTCATTTATAAAATTGCCGTCTTAGCTAATTTGAGTGTTTGGTCTTAGCAATTGAGTGTTTTTGGTTGTTGGGTCGTTTTTTGGAATGAAAAGTTAGGAACTAGAGGAGGTGAAATTTAGAAACCTGGAGTTTTGTTCGATTTTAAGATCTTGGTACTAGTTAATTTATTTTATTGATTTCACTGTTTACTGAGTTATCACTAATTACTTCAAGTTGGGTTATATAAAAATTTTATTTGGGTTGTTCCATTTTAGGCCTTGTAAATTAAAAGCTGTTTTAGTTTGGAGATCTGTTTGTAGCCAAGTACCTTCGGTCGCTTCCTATGAAGCTTTTACCTAAGGTTTTTATGGAGTTATATTAAATGATCTTAAGAAATGTTACTTTTGTCAGCCTAACGTAGTCATTAATGGTTTAACTTAGTTATTAAAGTTGGACTTTTATTTTATGATAATCTGAAATCGATATTGATTTCTCAGAGGAATTCATTGTTGTCGTGTCTTTTAGATCTAGGACTACTACTTATGCAACCTTACATGAAAGGCTTTGGACGTTCATTCTTTCATTTTGGATGGTTTTTCAGTTTGGACTTTTCTGTTAATTTATCGAAGGAAACGTAGTGTGAATCAGTTACTGATGCAGGGTAGGGATGATAGAAATAGCTAGAACACAAAGGAATTGAAAATAGTAGAGAAAGATAACGCTGTAGAGATATTTAGGTTTTAGAAAGAAACCTTTTTGATGGAATAATAAAATAATAATCGAATACATTGTAGCAACTCCTTAGTTGCATATATATAGGCTAGAACTCCTACAAGGTTTGCTGTTCCTAGTAGAATACTAATTAAATTTAATCATAAAACTTATCCCAAACTAAAACTCTTATCCTAAACAATAATCTAATTAAACTAGAACAAAAGAATTTAAAATGAATTACTCTATTCCAGTAGAATTTAAAATGAAACAAAACTCTTAATTGTTAATGCTCCTGCATCATTCTTCCCTGGTTGAAAGACTGCAGGAATATCTTTAGAAAAGACTTTAGCCGCCTCTTTGCACATTTCTGGATCAACTTTCCTCAATTCTTCCTCTGAAATCCAGGTATTTTCACAAGCTGGTTTTCCCAGCCATTTAATTAGGAACCTTCGATAAGTATTTCCCCTCCTAGATGTCACTTCTTTGACATCGAGAACTTCTTGGACGATGTCATCTTCCTTGGTAGGAAGCTGGCTAACTTGTTCAGCAGCTGTACTTGGTTCTTCTTCATTAAATCCCTCAAATTTGTATAAATCTGAGACATTAAAAATGGGAATGGCCCAAACTTTTTGGACTTCAACTTATGATAGGCACCTTTAGGAAACCTTTCTTTCCTCAAGTAGACCAACACCCAATCTTCTTCTTTGAAATCCTTAAAGCGCCTATGTTGATTAGCTGCATTAGCATCTGCCGCATTGCTAGCTTGCAATGCATCTTGAACTTCCTTATGAATGCTGGGAATGTGCTCAGCGAAAGCTTCCTCGTCATCACTCACCCTAGCTTCTTGGGGTAAAGGCATCAAGTCAAGCACATGTTGGGGTTTAAGGCCATAAGCAACCTCAAAAGGTGTCTTTTTAATAGTTCGATTAACTGAGTTGTTGTAAGCGAACTCAGCTTGCGGAATAATTGAATCCCAACCCTTCACATGATTTTGAACCAAACACCTTAGCAAGTTTCCCAAACTATGATTAATAACTTCAGTCTGACTATCCGTTTGAGGAGGACAAGTGCTAGAATAATTCAAATCTGTCCCCATTTTACCCGATAAGGTCCTCGAAAACGGCCCCAGAAACTTAACGTCTCTAACCAAAGCATAGAACTCTAAATCGTAAGTAGAGTACCCACGTTTAGCATCTGATATTTTTTCACTAAAAAATTCCAAAGGCCTCCCTTCTTGACTAAGAACAGCCCCAATACCATTTTGAGAAGCATCACGGTCTACAACAAAAGATTATTAAAATCTGGTAATGCTAGAATAGGTGCTTCGGTCACAAGTACCTTGATGTGTTTAAAAGCCTTTTGAGCAGAATTTGTCCACTTGAAACTATCACTCTTCAAAATTTCAGTAATTGGACTCACAACAGCACTGAAATTTCTTATAACTCTCCTATAAAATGAAGCTAACCCATGGAAACTTCTAACTTCTTTGAAAGACTGTGGTGCTGGCCAGCCCTTGATTGCCTGAATCTTTTCAGGATCTGGTTTCAGCCCTTCATTCGAAACAATGAACCCCAGAAACACAACCTCAGTTTGCAACAATGAGCACTTCCTTAAATTCGCATAGAGCTTCTCCTTTTGCAGCACCTCCAAAACTTGCCGTAAATGCTCAGTCATGGCTCGCATGAATGTACTAGGAGCATTAGATAGGCCGAAAGGCATTACTAACCATTCATACAAGCCTTCAGGAGTCTTAAAAGCAGTCATCCATGCATGTTCCTTTCTCAATCTGATTTGATGATATCCACTCCTTAAATCAATTTTAGAAGATACCTTGGACCCTACCAATTGATCAAGCATGTCCTCCAATCGAGGAATGGAAAATCGATACTTGATCGTAATCTTGTTTATAGCTCGGCTATCAACACACATCCACCAAGGTCCATTCTTCTTAGGAGCTAGTAGAGCTGGGCAAGCACATGGACTTCTGCTTTTGTGCACCAATCCTTTCCTTATCAAATCCTCAACCTGTTTTTGAATTTCCAGCCGCTGAACTGGTGGCATTCGATATGTTGGCAAATTCGGTAAAGATGCTCTGGGCACCAAATCTATAGCATGTTGAATGCTTCTCATGGGTGGCAACCCCTGTGGCCAACTGTCACTAAAAAGTCAGCAAACTCCTCTAACAATTTTTGAATTTCCTTGGGCTGTTCCTTCAAATTTCCTTCTTTAGTGGTATTTATTATTTTACTGACTACAGCAAATACAACCCCCAATTCTCCACTTTCACTCACCAACTCTTCAGCCTTTAAAAGACTTTTCAATTTGTCAGTCTTGTGCGTCACTACTTCCTTTCGAAGATGCAACGTATATTTTCTTCCACCTCTATGAAAAGAATAAGTATTTTCTTTGGTCAAATGCTGCATATCATGGTCAAATAGCCAAGGTCGACCCGAAAGAATATGACACGCATTCATTTGTACCACATCACACAATGCCTCATCATCCACATCCTTGCCCATAGTAAACTTGACTTAACATTGGAATTTTACAGGTCTCTCAAATCCCTTCTTAACCCATTGAATCTTATACGGATGAAGATGTTTTTCTATAGGTAGCTTTAGTTTTTCCATGGTTTCTTTATAAATGTAGTTTTCTGAGCTGCGCCCATCAATAATGGCATTACACACTTTATCTCCATGCTTAACACGTGTCTTAAAGATACTTTTCCTTCTCCAATCCTCTCTATCGTCTTGGTTGGTCATAGTTATAACCCTTTTGAGCATCAAAGATTCTCCTTGCGTTGGGTGTATATCTACTTCCTCTTCATCCTCAACATACTCATCATGGACCGGATCAGGTTGTTCTTGATCTTCATCATCAAGTTCAACTAAATTCACCCTTCTTTTAGGACAGGTATAAGAAGTGTGCCCATTTTCTCCACAACTAAAGCATTTGATTTGAGATCCGCTACTCACCCTTCTAATGTTGGGTTGGGTACTGCCTTGAACCTCTTTTCCTTTGTCAACCTTACTGGTTCCTACTACGTTCCCCCTCCTAACTTTGCTGGTTGAAGATTTCCTTTTATTGCTAAAATTGCCTTGAGAAGAGCTAATAGTCTTACCAAATAGAGGCTTCCTTGCACCGTAGCGTAGTACATGTTTTTCAGCTTGTAGGGCATATTGGCATGCATTCTCCAAGTTGAATATACGAACCACTCCTAGCTCATCTCTAATACTTTGATCTAAACTAGCAATATAACGAGACGTTAAGTGCTCGTTAGTTTCGTTTAATCCCACTCTAATAAACAAATTATTGAAATCAGAGGCGTAGTGTTCAACTGTTCTTCCGTTTTGCCTAAGCAAATGAAACTTTTTATATAGTTCCATGGCATAATCTGGTGGCAAAAACTGCTTTCGCAATTTGCTTTTGACATGTTCCCAACTGCTAATTTTTTTCTTCCCTTGTCATGCTCGCTGTTTTTCAACTCTCTTCCACCATTGAAGTGCTGCACTCTTCAACTTAAGCTTCACAAAGAGTACTTTCCTAGGTTTAGCCATCGGTTTCCACTCAAAGTAATTCCCAACAGTGGCTTTCCAGTCCAAATAATCTTCTGCATGTAACTTTCCATGGAAGTTATCCACTTGGATCTTTGCTCCTCCTGTTAACTCGAGAGCATGCAATAGTCGATCTTCTAATTTGCCTCGTACTGCAAAGTTTGCAGGTCCAGCATTATGGACAACATTCTCGTGCTCTCCTTAATCTGAAACATCTTCAAGACCACCTTCCGACAGGTCAAAAGGATTGTGGTCACCTTCCGGTATCTCCATTCGAGCTCCCACGTCTATTTGTCGCTCAAAGCTTGTACAGGCTGCGACAAATCCTCCACCATGCTCCTCAACTCGATCAACTCTGTTTGCTGTTCTTAATTCCCTCTTCCACAGTCCCTTGTACGTCCTACCATGGTTTTGATATCAAATTGATGCAAGGTAGGGATGATAGAAATTGCTAGAACACAAAGGAATTGAAAATAGTAGAGAAAGATAACGCTGTAGAGAAATTTAGGTTTTAGAAAGAAACCTGTTTGATGGAATAATAAAATAATAATCGAATACATTGTAGCAACTCCCTAGATGCATACATATAGGCTAGAACTCCTACTCCTACAAGGTTTGCTATTCCTAGTAGAATACTAATTAAGTTTAATCATAAAACTTATCCCAAACTAAAACTCTTATCCTAAACAATAATCTAATTAAACTAGAACAAAAGAATTTAAAATGAATTACTTTATTCTAGTAGAATTTAAAATGAAACAAAACTCTTAATTATTAATGCTCCTGCATCAGTTACATACACTAAAAGCCCCTGGATTTTTAAAAGTTCATTTCTTTCTTGTTTGGAGCTTTTTTTTTTGTAAGCATATTTGATCAATGCTTGCATAAGTATAATGAGTGACTTCATTTTCCCAAACAAGTCAATATGGCTTTTTGTTAGCAGTTGATTTTTATTACTTATTAGCAAGCTTACTTGCAAGGAATGGTAATGGAGTTTAAAGAAACTTTGTTTTTATTTGCAAATCAGATTATATATCCAAAACTTTGTTGTTTATATGAACTAATTTTAAGAAACTAGAAGAGCATTGCCATTTCTAACAACAAAAACATTAGAACATATACTCAGAGAGGTTTCTGATACAACTTTAACTTCTTGTCTTTTTTCTATGTAGCAAAACCGACATTGCCTACAAATTTTGAGGAGGAAACATGGGCAAAGCTGAAATCAGCCATTAATGCTATATTTCTGAAGCAACCGGATTCTTGTGACTTGGAGAAGCTTTATCAGGCAAGTCTCACATATTTTTTTCTCTCTCTATTTCCATTATGATTGCTATTTTGCAATGTGAGTAATATTGTCTCTTGATAATCGGGTGTGCTCCCTTCAGGCTGTCAATAATCTTTGCCTGCACAAGATGGGAGGAAGCCTTTATCAACGAATTGAAAAAGAGTGTGAAGAACATATATCTGCGGCCTTAAGATCTTTGGTTGGGCAAAGCCCAGATCTGGTGGTTTTCTTATCACTTGTTGAGAAATGTTGGCAAGATCTTTGTGATCAAATGTTGATGATTCGTGGTATAGCCTTGTACCTAGACAGAACATATGTTAAACAAACCCCAAATGTACGTTCATTATGGGACATGGGCTTGCAGCTCTTCCGTAAATATCTTTCTCTGGCTCCTGAAGTTGAGCACAAAACTGTTACTGGCCTTTTAAGAATGATTGAGAGTGAGAGGTAATTCTAATGAATTTTATTTTGAAATATGCAATTCTTTTAAAGTATCAACCTATGGAAAATGTGCATAATAGTTTTGGATGGATGTTTTAATGGATTGGGTATCATTGAGTGTTGCAAAACTTATGGATGAACTATCCTTATGATGATGTCGTGGATGAAAAAGGTATAATAAATTGAAAAAGCTTTCCTGTGGTTTGTTGTCATATTGGCTTTGCTATTAGTATATAAATCAGAATACGATTGGATGAATCAGTATAGTAGATATAAACAAATGCTATGGATTAACTTGTTTTAGATGCCTTCACAAGTCACACTGAATTTTCTGTGCAATTATAAGTTGAGAGGTCAAATTGAAAAAGTCAACCTGCTATATGTTGAGTATTGGTCTGGTGAGTTATCTCATTAATTGTTGTTTTAATGTCACTATTCCCTTGCCTGGTGTATTTCCCTTTCTATAATTTAGAGGTAAGAGCTGGTTAGATATTTTCTATTAGAGGTATCATTTTCTTTCTAGCTCACTTTAATATCTATGCTTCCAATCATTTTTGGAAAAAAATCCAGAAATTGTTCAATAATTCAGTTATTTGTTGCTTTCTTGCTTGTAAATCTCGTACGTTTTCCCCGTTACTTTTTGTTTCCATCCACTTAAATTTTGCATCCTGGGTTCCTCAATGATGTTAGATGATCTACTGCCATCTTTCATGTGTTAATTAAATTTGCATCTTGGAATCCACTGCATTCTGTTTTTGATCTTGCAGGTTAGGTGAAGCAGTTGACAGGACACTCCTTAACCATCTTTTGAAGATGTTTACTGCTTTAGGTATTTACTCGGAAAGTTTTGAGAAGCCGTTCCTGGAGTGCACATCTGAGTTTTATGCAGCTGAAGGAATGAAATACATGCAGCAATCTGATGTTCCGGATTACCTGAAGCATGTAGAGGTGCTTTTCGTATTTTGTGTTCTCAATGAGCAGTGACTGGTACTCTGTATTTTGAATTCTACATGTTTTATCCTTCTAATAAGAATGTTAATTTATCATATTATTCCATAGTTATATGGAATATACATGTTTATCCCTGTGAGATTTTGTGGTAAGTTTATATTTGTAAGATTTTGGGTGTATTCTTGTAGATGAGGTTACACGAAGAACATGAAAGATGCTTACTCTACCTGGATGCTATTACAAGAAAGCCACTGATAGCAACAGCAGAAGGGCAACTGCTTGAACGTCATATACCTGCCATTCTTGACAAGGTGTGAATATGAATCTTTGGTGGTTCTTTATGCTTTGGATGCCTGCTTGGATTTGCATCTTTTTGATAGTTATAGTTTCTCTGATTTCGGCAGGGATTTATGGTGCTGATGGATGGACATCGTGTTGAGGACCTTCAAAGGATGTACTCATTGTTTTCAAGGGTCAATGCTCTTGAATCACTCAGGCAGGCCCTAAGCTCATATATTCGGAGAACTGGGCATAGCATTGTCATAGATGAAGAGAAAGATAAGGACATGGTGCCTACCTTGTTAGAATTCAAGGCTTCACTTGACTCAATATTGGAAGAAAGCTTTTCCAAGAATGAGGCATTTTGTAACACCATTAAGGATGCATTTGAGCATCTAATTAACCTTCGTCAGGTTACCATGTTTTGTCCTGTGTAATCAGAGATTATGTTATTTTTAAACTGCATGCTTGTTTGCTTTTACATCAGTGAAGTAATATTCCTAATTTAGATTAGTCATAGTTTAAACTTGACTGATAGTTCAACTCTGTTGTGTTCAATAGAACCGGCCTGCTGAGCTGATTGCTAAGTTTCTGGATGAAAAGCTTCGTGCTGGTAATAAGGGTACTTCGGAAGAGGAATTAGAGGGTACACTTGATAAAGTTTTGGTTTTATTCAGGTTCATTCAGGTAGGGTTCATGTTTTCCCAATAAAAATTATTAAATTTACTTTTGCCTCAAATAACAATTCTCTTTTTTGTGCATTTCTTGCTTTTCTTTCCCTACATGTTAATGCTAGAGATGTGATTGATGTTTTTGGTGATAATTAAGGGCAAGGATGTCTTTGAAGCATTCTATAAGAAGGATCTTGCTAAAAGGCTGCTTTTAGGAAAGAGTGCTTCTATTGACGCAGAGAAATCCATGATTTCTAAGGTCAGTATCTTCTTCTTTTGCATTAAATGACGTTTCTTCTAAAGATTGTATTCAATTGTTATGTTTTTATGATGTTGCAGCTGAAGACCGAGTGTGGCAGCCAGTTTACAAACAAACTTGAAGGAATGTTCAAGGTTTACCTCTATATCTTTTTATATAATTGTAAAAGAAATGCATTCCATATTTGTCGCAATTGGAATTTCTAATCATGAATCTGGTGAACTGCAGCCTTTAGGGTTTTGTAAACATGGGCAGTCTATAACTTTTACAACTATTAAGAATATGTTACCCCATTGGTGATGGTATTGGCTGTTGGAGTGATACTCCTCATGACATGAGTTGGATTAATTCTGTAATTCCTGCAAGCATTATGTAATGAACTAATGATTATGTAACAAATTTATTCTGCCTGAGGATACCTTATACAAAATAAATATTAAAGTAATATAATCATGTCAGAAGAGACGAGAGAAGGATTCTAGAAGTTAAATTATGTTTTATTTCTTAGTTTACCTACTCATGTACTGGTCAGTGGAGGATCCAACAGTCTATAAAATTTATGGAGTGTGTGTAATTCTAGAATTTATTTCTATGTGACTGGATTCTTATGCATAGAATATGTTTACATTGTAAACGACATTTACTCTTAATTTTTTATACTTCTGTAGTTGAGTACTGGGAAACTAGGAAGAAATAGCACATTGAACACCTGAATTTCCTTTGACTTTGTATGGAAACTAGTGTTATGAGCTTAATTTGAATGTGATATTGATGCAACTGTTGCCATGGATTAGAACTATGGGCTTGTGTTTGTAATTAAATCACCTAATGTTCTATGATTGATCTTGCTGTATGCGGTTTTATGGAAAAGAGTCCTGACACTCTCCCAGAGTACAGTCCTCATTGTGTGTGTGTAATACATTCATGTTTTGTTTGATCTGTGAGATATCGCACTGTGAACCTTAATTGTATTGAATGTGAATTTTTGTGATTTTTATCCAGGATATTGAACTGTCAAAGGAGATAAATGAATCATTCAAGCAGTCATCTCAAGCCAGGACAAAACTTCCATCAGGAATTGAGATGAGTGTCCATGTCTTAACAACTGGGTAAATCATATTTAACCATCATTTAAATTAAATCATATCTGTTTAATCAATTAGTATATGCTCAAGGTTTTTAATTCTATTTTGGTTGTTGAGCTGGGCAGGTACTGGCCAACTTATCCACCTATGGATGTTAGGCTTCCTCATGAATTGAATGTCTATCAGGTTTGCTGCATGCTTTGTGATGAAATGTTTACTGTTATAGACACCAGGAAGCTTTTATCTATAAGTTATGAATGCTTTCCTTCTACTTGGTGTAACAGGACATATTTAAGGAGTTCTATTTAAGCAAGTACAGTGGGAGGCGCCTAATGTGGCAAAATTCATTGGGTCATTGTGTGTTGAAAGCAGATTTTCCCAAAGGTAAAAAGGAGCTGGCAGTTTCCCTATTTCAGGTTTGTCTCTTGGTGTCTCATGAGCCATTTTTTTTCCTGTCATAATGTATCTTCTCTTTGCATATTTTCTGTACAAGCAGACAAGTTCTAACAGTTTTCTGGGTTTGATATCTTTTACCCTCTAGACTGTGGTTCTGATGTTGTTCAACGATGCCCAAAAACTTAGCTTTGAAGACATTAAGGACTCCACTGGCATAGAGGACAAGGAATTAAGAAGGACGTTGCAGTCCCTTGCATGTGGGAAAGTAAGAGTCTTGCAAAAGGTATGGCCATCATATCATTGCACTTACCATTTTAGTTTCTCTTTTTGTGCTGGTAAAGTAGGTGATATTATCTTTTCTTCCTCCCATCTTCTCTATTCCTTTCTATGTTTGAATTTGTGTGCTGCAGTTGCCAAAAGGGAGGGACGTCGAAGATGATGATTCTTTCATTTTCAATGAAGGATTTACTGCTCCTCTCTATCGTATAAAGGTACATCTATTGACAATTTCAAGCTTTGGTGGCTAAATATTTGTTTTGCAAGATCAACTAAATTTTTGTCATGCTTATCTCTATGCTATTCGAATAAATTCCCCTAGACAGATGTTTTATAATAAATCTGAGTTCAGTGATTGCCACTTACATTATAAGGCATCAAGCTGACACTTTTCCTTTTGGAATGCAGGTAAATGCAATCCAGATGAAAGAGACAGTGGAGGAGAACACAAGCACCACTGAACGAGTATTTCAAGACCGTCAATATCAGGTTTTAGCTTTGCTTTACTCTTGCATTCTCTGTCTTTTTTTATTTATCCACCAAAAGAAATAAAATAGAAGAACAGAAAGCTCTGTCATGCGGAGGTTAATCAAATATATGCATTGTTACTTGATTTATTACAGGTTGATGCTGCTATTGTTAGGATAATGAAGACGAGGAAAGTGTTGAGCCACACTCTTTTGATAACTGAACTCTTCCAACAGGTAAGCGAATTCTGAAATAGTGTATAACAGACGTGGCTGTTTTCTTATCGAGTTATCATGTCAAAATACATTGGTTATTTGAAGAAGAGTGCAATTACTCTTCATATATCATATTTGAAACACTGCATGTATCATGTCATGTTTTTAAGTGCATTTGGACACATCCATACTTAGAACAAGTTTCTTTCTTTGAACAGCTTAAGTTTCCCATAAAACCGGCTGATTTGAAGAAAAGAATCGAGTCTCTCATTGACAGGGAGTACCTGGAGCGGGACAAGAACAACCCACAAATATACAATTACTTGGCATAATTTACTTTTTTTCTTCTCTTTTTTTTTTTTTTTTCCCCTCCTTTGATGACAGGTATCTCCTTGGAAATGACACGGGAAACTTCGGTCTTTCTCCAAGAGGCCGAAGCCAAAATCCCATGTCAGATCCGTGTACAGTAACTTGTACTGTTTATTTTGTTGCGATCAAGATTTGTAATTGTAAAGCATATTTAGCGTCTGTTTTGATAGCTCCTCCTTACTGACTTGACACTTGAGTTTCTTGAAATAAGCTTGCATTTTTTTGGGCTGTTTGTGTGCGTTTCCCTTCTTTTCAGGGTCCTGTTTTGTTTTCTGTTAAAGAGGGTTGGCCGTGTGAGGCAGAAGGCTGCAGGGGTAAACTAATGGCAGAAAATGGTTTTCCACAATTTTTTGTTTAAATGAATAAAATATCTGCTTGGTTGGAGGGATTTGTAAGGGTGGGTTTGGGCTAGTAATCCTCTCTGTGTTGGATGAAAAAGGTGTTATGTCTTGTGACAGGAGAAGTGTAATACAATTTTAGTTGGATTTTCTTCTTTGCATAAGCCGAAGAATCTGTGGCGGCTAACGTGGGCATTGGTAAAACCCTCCCAACAAGCTGGGGTTGGGCGTGGAAATAACTTGACAATCCATCACCATAAACGTGAAAAACAATCTTAAACATGTTGGGAAAAAAGCACTTAATTTGTAAAATATTGGACTCTGTTCAAACTTAGCTAATCTTTATTATATTAAGTTTTAGTTTTTCTTCCATGTTGTTCATGTCTAAAATTGTACGAACAACTAGAAAACTGCAAAAAAATTGAACCAATATCCTGTATACATTCGAATAATCTCTGGAGTTTGTTTCGTTTGATTGGATTGAATCAAAACTATCCCAACCGCGCACACGTCACTCTGTATGACGACAACTGATGATAATCGACATTGAACTGATGTTTAACAATAACATAGATACATTAACCAAAACTACTCCGAGTTATGTCACTTGAAGCACAAAACCAAAAGCAAAAGCGAAAGGAGGGCAAAAAAGGGTACGATTTATTGATTTAATGTAATAATAATGGTACTCTTATGAATCACCAGAACATATTCATTCATAAATTCAAACGTAACAGTGCCAGTCACCTGGACAAAAAGGAAAAGAAAATCTACCACAATTTTTCCTACGCCAACAACGATAAACAAACAAGTTGAATACACCCAACTTTTTTTTTTTGTAGCGATCATCAAAGGGCTTTGGTTGAAGTGGATGAAGAATTACCATTATTATCAGGCTGAGAATCGAGATCTGGGGTTGGGTTGAGAGGGGCCCGGATGTCACTGTTGCCGACATCCTCGTCGGGATCGTAATCAGGGTTAAGAGATCGGTCAATGGCTTCGCGGCCTTTCTCGAGGCAAGGCTTGCAAGCTATCTCGATTGCTATCCATCCTAATATCACTCCCGCTATTGCTATCACTGCGCTTGTTATTGCTGCCATTTTCTCCCCCCTCCTGTTCTTGATCGATGTCGATTTGTCGAGGAATGATCAGCTCTTTTCTTTTCTTTTCCTCTTTAATCTGAAAGTGGGATTTCAGAATTCTTATTTGTCGTCGGCCCATCACATCTTGATAGGAGATTTTGGGCTTCACTTGTTCTTATTGGGTGATTTTTTTATCATATTGCTCTTGGGCCTTGATCTTTTGTTGCTTTTTTTGGGCTTGTCTCTGGGATTCTGTAGCTTCGGCCTTTATGGATATCAGACCCTCAAGCACTAAATTTGTTACAAATTATTTTTTAAAATTAATTAAATTTAATATAAAGTTTTAAATGCTCAGATTTTATTTATTTTATTATTGTTGCTAATGCTAAATAGATTGCTTCTACCAAATCAAGGAAAAAGAAGGTAGGGGCCCACAGGGAGCCTATCAATTTAAGAGATATGGAGATCTGGATTATACTAAATCTGCAACAACCTTTGATTTCTTATAATTTTTTATTGAGAGTTAAACAACCCAAATTCTTCAGAAAATCCGTTTTTTTATAACCCCCCCCCCCCCCCAAGTAGGAATCTTTGGATTGCACTTGATAACGTGCCTTCCAGGTTGAATTAAACAAAGCAAAAGGTTTCTCATTCTCTGGAGCAAAAGATACGTATTCATTACCCTTTTTCTTAAAAAGAAAAAAAAAAAGTTGAATCTTCATTCTGAGGCAGTCAAGCTGAATATTTAACCCTATCATGGAACAAGCTTTCAATCAGCCTTTTTTTTTTTATTGCAGAAATCCAATAATATTTACAAATGGCCAAATCCAATTTACCCAATTATCAACAAATATTAAACAATGATCCATAGCACATGAGCCTCTTTGAAAAGCAGATATGGTCATCATCAGCCGGCCAATGCCAATGGAACATCAAAGAAAGAACGAGCAATTCATATACGATTTTCAAAACAACGTTTTGAAATGGCAATGATTTTTCATTTCAGCAAGTCTAAAAAAAAAAGGGCAGGATTTTTTTTAAAAAAAAAAATCCAAGATTACTTGCTTTTTGTTAGCAGTATAGCAGACAAAATCAGATTTGTTAGTACTTCATATTCTGCCTTTATTTTGGCCCCCATTATACATGGCTTTGCTTAAGGCTTTTAACTATTGCATCAATGGTTTTGCTTAACATGTAAGAAAATGATTTTCCAAGATTCAAATATTCCTTAGCTTTCCATCTAAAACTATTCCCTTACCACTGTGCAATGGGTGAACGCCATTTAATCTATAAGCTGCATCAAATGGATGAACAAGATCTTGTAAGGAGTGCATTAAACAGAGATTTACCCTGGTCAAGCCTGAAGCGGCAACAGCAACGTTAATGTATTCTGAGTAAGAATAATTCACCAAACTTAAATCAAACAATATTATCAGTAAGATACTTGACCACGGGTGTAAAATATTAAATGCATGCATGTATTCAATACAAATATATTTAAATTTTTCTTTTTCTTTTTTTTTTAAATATTTTAAAAATTTAAAAAAGATCATATTTCGTACTTATATCTAAATATACATCCAATACAAATACTTAAAAAAAATAAAATCTCGAAGCTACACAGATATCCGGTAGAGAAAAGTCCATTATGCCTTATGCACATCAACCAAGCCTGCAAACGTCAAATCTAGTTAAAACTTCCCTTTAACATCAGTGTAAGTTCCCTGACCCAAAAAAAATATCAATGTCAGTTTAGGTCAATATTTTTCAGCTTATTCCTAGTTCCTCAGTGTGATTCTACTACGTTATGCAAGAAAGAAAAACAGTAAGGCACTTGAAATTTTGATTGAGATCAAGATGAGTAAAATATACTGATTGGACGATTACCAAGAGATAACAGAAGAACAAGAAAAGTATGGTTCATAGATCTGTTACAATAACACAAAATCATTCCAACTCCACAGCCTTTGTAATTTTGTCCGATTACAAGTTATTAAACATCATACAACACAACGTGTGACTGATAGTTCAGAAGCTAAGCAAACAGAATCTGAGAACTTGAGGGTGTCAAGTCAGATAAACGTTCTGGGGCATCAATAACGTGCCACCAGACACTGAACCTGCACTTCTTGTCAGAGCTGCCTGTTTGTTTCAGGTTTGAGATATAGCCCACGGCAGCATGAAGGTTGCGACCCACAACATATATTCTGTTATCGAATGCATTAACAGCAAAAGGTTTGCATATCTGCTCTGGTAAGGGGGGACCTTCAATTGCTTCCCAGGAATCACTGTCTGGATCATAAACCTTAAGCTTCATTCTTTCAAGCTCAGAAACCACAAATAAATGCCCATAGACCACTACACTTGAGCCGGTCCAGCCTTCTCTCAATCCCACAGCCATATTCTCCCAATTATTAGTTCTTGGATCATAAACCTGACCCCTGGGAGAGACAAAGAATGGCCACAACCAGCCTTCTGTCACAAGGAGCTTTCCATTGAGAACCGCAGAATCATAAGATGCCATATTCGTTCCCATACTTGCTATTGGGTGCCAACTACCCCTTGTAGGATCGAAAACCTCAGCCGAGTCAAGCTCAAAAAGATCTCCACTGTTCCCTCCAGCTACATATATCATCCCATTAATCACTCCACTAGCAAAAAACGACCTAGCAGTATTCATCTTATTCATCGCAGTCCAACGGTTTTTTTGAATCTCATACTTCAACACCAAGTCAAGGGGGCAATCCACATCAGAGACCATTCCCCCACAAACAAAGAGAGCGCCCTCATGAGGAACTGAGACACACCTAAAACCATGGGGACAAACTTTGTCTTTGCAAGGCATCGCTGGGATGGTATGCCAAGAAAAGTGGGTAAGGTCAAGAACCTCCCATTGAATTTTCCCAGTGCATTTGTGGAAGGCAAATACAAAAAGCCAAGGGTCTTTGAAACCTAGTTCCTTCCTTCGGGAGAAAAACCGTTCTTTATTGCCAAGCAGAAAATGCCATCGCTTGCATACAGCTCTGCAAGCTGCATGGCTCTCAACTGGAAGCCTAAGGAGACAATTAAGGGCTACATCATCAGGAAGGCCTGGAATAAGGGGTTCTCCTTGAAGAGACAACTCAAACTCTAATGCAGGATTCAACCTCATTATTGAATCACAGCTAATTTAAAATTTGGGGATAATGTCATCTGAGAATCCCCTGGCTTATGCAATGGTGCCTGTTGGGATGAAGATCAAACCCTTTGTATCTTACTCACACAACTATCTAAAATCTTTGAAGACTACTCAAAGGATCTTGTTTAAGCTTGAAATTTCCAATTGTTCTTTTGTCATCAAATGGAAATTAAAACTTCAAATAACCTATTCTAAGTTGGTTGTTGTTCTTTCACACTCACAATAACAAACGAAGAATTCTTTTCATTGAAATTTGCAGCTGCACCTAAAAGACAAAGTTTTCCCCTTTACACAAAATCCTTACAATACCTTTTCATAATTCACAGATAAATCCCATCCTGAATGATCCAAACTCAAATCCCTATGCAGCAAAGATAGAAACTTTTAACTCTTTCTCTTTATATATACCACTGTGGCCTATTAAGATACCGAATAGAGGAATCTAAAGCTATCAAAATAATGTCAAGGCAGAGAAAGTGAAAAGAAAAATCAATAGCCCATATGACAGTATCCTGAATAGAGCCTTAAAAAAAATTCTAAACGTTTTCTCTTACCAAGAAGAAAACGAGAAACGCATAAAACCCTGCCATATATCTCATAGAAATGAAGTATTTATGCCTGCAGAGATTGATAATTCAGAAAAAAGAGGCTAAACCCAGAAAATATTTTATCCCATAGAACTTGAAAACAAAACCAGATAGCATAAAGAAGAAAAGAGATGAAAAAAACTGATATGTGAAGACTTACAAAGAAGGATTTTTTTTTTTTCCTGAATAGTTGATGTAAAAGATGGCGATTTTTTTACGAGATTTAAAGCTGGTTTTATCATGAAAGAGACACCCTGGCTCCCGACTCCCTGCCCAGGACTATTCCTATTAATTAATTACATACGATTATGAGAAATTATATTACTATTAATTAATTATACCGAGTACACTATTATTCCTGTGGGATAAAAAGGAGGTTGATGATGATTCGGTATAGGCGGCATCAGACCCCTTAAAACCACGCGCTAAATGAGGAATTCTAAATTCCCAACACCGGTCAAGAAATTATATGAGCAAAAGGTTTGAAGCCTGTAGAACACGGGCTTCTAACTGCGGGTTTTGGAATTTGGAACTGTTTTCTTTATCTTAAACATATATAAGCTAAAAGCCTAAAACAAGGAGATTAGCTTGGATTAAGCATTTAGGCTAACAATAAAGCGGGTTTGAAGTTTTTATAAAGGTAAAAAAATAATTAAATAATTGGAGTTAAAAAAAATAAAAATATGCTGAAGCGATATGTAAATATTAAATATGACTTTAAATAGAACTCCACAATGTTAAATACGTCGCCTTAGGGCTTGCATGCATAAATTATTAACATCTACTATTTTATTTTATTTTATTTTATTTGTGATTGGATTGTTTAAATTATTTCCTTCTTTTGGAAAGTTCGATTCTAATCGTATCATGGGCATAAAAATGGTAACCAACAATGTTAAAATTAAATTATTTATATGATATTTATAATAAATTTATTCATAAATTAAGTCATTATTGAAAAAATTTAAAATTTAATACTACATCTGAAAGACAATAATAAAGGAAAAGAGAAAGAAAGAAAAGAATGGAACGTTGAAGAAAGGAAAGGAAATATGCAAGGGATGCTCAATTCCCTTTGGTTTTTTTAAGTAAAATAAAATTATTTAAATAAGATAAAAAAATCTCATATTTTTTATTTTATCTTATTTTTCGTTCTCTTATCTTAATTCAGATATAAGATAAGTTTAGGCCTAAATTTAACCTAGTTTGACTAAACTCAATGACCCGAATTCACTAAGTAAATATATTAAAAAATTAAAAATTATTTTTATATTAATATTTATATATTTTATAATTAAATTTAAATAAAAATATTATTTTAATATTTAAATAATTATTCGAACTAAACTAGACTAATGCAAATCATAAAAATTAATACTCAAAATCGAACTAAACCTATTGAATCAGACGGACTACCTTCTACTTAAACATATCTATTCTTCACTTAACAATTATTTCTCTCTAATTATTATTTTTCATTTTTTTTATTGGTTTGAAAATTCAAAGGGAAAGGTTTCTAATCATACAATACTTTTTTTGCAAAAAGTCCATATTATATTTAATGTTAGTAGAAAAAAATTGATTAAGATACCAATCTTTAGATTTTTGTGTTTGATTTTATTTTATTTTTTTCTTTAAAAAAAAAAAAAGGAGCTTTGGGGGTTTTCCTTTGTTAAGCCATGTTATTGAAGAAAATACCTTGATAATCTAGAATATCAGTATAACCAATGATTCCAATTATTACAAATAAATATATTTCCTTTTGCTTGCAAGTTGCGGGCTAATATGCGCCCCCCCCTCTTTTTTTTTGGTTACTATAAGAGAGGCCCGATAAATGCAGGTTCATAGACAACGATTAACTAAAATATAATAAATTATATATTTATTGAATTAAAAAAAATAATAATACTGGTTAACGTTTATCTGGAATATAACATCATTTCTTTTTTCTTTTCTTTTTTTTTGAGAAAATTATTCAAAGTAACGATTATTGTACAAGAATAAGCTGGGGGTTAAAACTTTAAGTTTTATTTTTATTTTTTGTCTTTCAGTTTTTCTGTTTTATGTATAAATAAGGGTTGCTAATGTAGACACTTAAAATGTTAGTTGAATTTTGGAGTTTTATATATATATATATATATATAGGTCCAACAAACATGTGCATATTTTCCAAGGCATTTCAATTTCCTGGCGTTACTTGGAATTTTCAATTCAATGCAAACATTTTTTCTTAAATGCGCCAACTTTATTTTTCTTATTTCTAGACTTTTTTTTAAATTATTTTTTACTCCCTTATTTCTAGATTCTTAAATTTTGGAATTTTCCTTTTTCATTATATTGTTTGGCAGAGTATTCTTCCTTTTTCCACCCAACAAAAAACATGGCGCCTCTCTCTCTCTCTCTCTCTCTCTCTCTCTCTCTCTCTCTCTCTTTTTCCTCAGTAGAAAGAATTCTCCAAAAGGGGGAAAAAAATAGAAGCATGCTTAATTCATGAATAAATTAATGCTACACCCATCTTTCAAAAACTTCAATAGAAGTTCACCAGGTTCATTGTAACTTATCATTCAACTCTTACAAACCCAAATCAGATCGGAGGAAAAACAAAGAAAGTGATAATAATTAAGCCCCCATGGTGAAGCATTGTGTTTTTAACATTTGGAGCCAAAGCTTATTCAAGCATCAAACAAGCTAATGCCAAGAAAATTTTCGTTCTCCAAGAACATAAGCCATTGCTTCTAATGACTACTCTCGAAACAGTTACACTAGTGCTGATAATCCTAAATATTAAAAGTTCAAACGAAGACCTCTTTCTTTGCATCTATATTCAGAACTATATGTCCAAAAACAAAAAACATGATTTTCCAGTTCCAATTATTTCAAATTCAAAATCTAGTTAAAGCAAGGAAAGAATTAATCTAAGACCACAATCCGCCAGAAATTTCATAATAAATAACTTCATGCATTTAACCAAACTGCATATGCAACTTGTAAATAGTTCAGCAGCGCATACCAACATTACATCTTTGCCTTTTTTTTTTTTACTAGGGGGTGGGGAAGGCAAGAGAGACCATTCCCTTATTGCTTTATTATTATTTATTTATTATAGAGAGAACCACATAAGTCTACAGATGCAGAGACAAATCTAAATCTACCGGACCTTCCTCTTCAGCATTGAAACAAGTTTCTGAAGCAGAAACTGAATCATCAACATCCTTGAAAAGTGAAAGCTCTTTGGTCTGAAGATTCCCTGGTTCCACATGTCCATTGAGGGCAGTCTTAGGTTTTTTTGATGCATTTGTTATGTCAGCATTCCCTGAGTCGTCAGCTAAGTAGGGCCTCTTACCTCCTTCGCACGTCAACAAACTTCTCTTATATTGACCAGCTTTATCCTGGCTTGAGCATGGAGGAGGACCTGGAGAAAGGAACAAACAAGCAATAGATTCATTGAAGCAAAGGCAACTGATATGACTGAAAACCAAGGTCAGGATTAGTTATAGCAAAAGTAGGATTTGGAAGCTTACTATAAACTTGAACGTTCTGCAAGGCATCTCCAGAGGTGAGTGGCAAACCATCCTGGCTAATCTGAAATTCATCAGTATTAAACTGACAAACTTCCTTCGAGCCCGAATATGGTGAAGAATCTATAGGAAGGCCAGTGCCTACAACAGTACCAGATGAAGCAAATGCAGCAGAAGACATGGATGCATTGGCACGAGCTGGAGCAAATGCCCTCGAAGCCAAATTGTTACCGTGATAAGTTGCACCACTACCGCAGCCAGAGTTGTCTGGAGACATGGCAATCTGAGTTTGAGCAACTCCTAGATTGCTGCCGGTGAATTTGTTCCTGCTTGCCTGGCTTGTTTCATTTGAGCATAACATTTTAGAGAAGTCAATTGGAGGGGGTGCTCTAGTGAATGGAGTCGGGTTGTTCCCACCAGCCAAGTTCTGTTGGCTGTTTGGTAGGGCCACAGGAGAGTTCCTAGTAATGTCCAGAAAATTACTGGAACGACCAGGAAAATTCAAGGTCCTCAATGTCTTATCCTCCTGATGAATCCTAAGGTGGCCACCTAAAGCTCGATGGTTGTTAAATACTTTGTTGCAATAGAAGCATGACTTAGTATCTGCATGCTTCTCTGCATCTTCTCTAGCCAAAAGGGAATTCATGGTAGAAACTGAGAAAGAAACACACAATTCAACTCCTTTCAAGAAGAAATAGAAACTAGAAAGCTAAAGCAGACCTTGCGATGGGGAAGAAGGCCTTATTCTTACCCCCATTTTATAGCCCTTTCAGGGTGAAGAAATAAGTCATAGCAGTTAACACCAATTAATGTAAACGACAATTATAATAAAAGCCATTTAAGAAAAGAAACCAGAGAAAGCAGAAATGGAAAAAAAAGTTGCCATAGGAAAGATCCGTGCTGAAACAGCTTTAAAGTGGCCTTGTCGCAATAAACCACATTTA
Source organism: Adansonia rubrostipa (assembly GCA_038381775.1). Lineage (NCBI taxonomy): Eukaryota > Viridiplantae > Streptophyta > Magnoliopsida > Malvales > Malvaceae > Adansonia > Adansonia rubrostipa. The sequence continues at coordinate 5,055,745 of JBBYHM010000004.1, read as the reverse complement.
GAATAGTCATAAATGGCCATCTAAAGTATCAAATCTTGCAAAACAAATGTCAACTCCATGTAGAAAGGACACCGACAATCTCAAGGCCGTGAAACAATTTGGCACCTAAATTTCAGTATCAGTTAAGGGGTAATTTTGGAACATAGAGTAAAGCATAAAAGGAAAGCGGGTGCGTCGAAGGCCTGCTTTCAATGTCATATCTTGTGGCCCGGACTTAATATCAGTGTCCAATACATGCTCATGTTCAACAAATATATGTTCAGTTTTTCTTTATTCTTTTCTCGATATTTAGGAAGTCCTATTCGCACCAAAAAGCCAATGTCCATTCAAGGTATCGATGTCTCTGGCGTTACTAAATAGAGGAAAGCAAAGAGCTAGAGTAATATAGGTCATGCTAGCTATATATTCATGATCTAACCACACTCAACAACTTCAACATTATCCATTCTAGCATATGAAAAATTTAGACTAGAGATTTGATGCTCAATTTAAGTGTTATAAAGGGGCATGCATTGTAGCAAAGACATGTCACAAATGTGTAACTTTTAATGAAATTATAAAATCCAATACTAGATGAGACTAAGCTATTCTAAGGTGTTACAATGACTCCTTTATCAAGAACCATTCAAGAGAGAGAAGCAAAGAATGCACTAGCACATAAGACTTGATAGATTTGAATTTCTTTCAATTTTTACACTTTTTTTCCTAAAGTATATCTGATGTTCTTGTATCAAGATTGACATATCTCTTTCCTAAATCGCTGCTAGCACAGAGTGTATGATGGGGCATAATAGCAACAGAGAAACAGCAGGGAAAAACAAGAAATATTTACTTCAACAGAATAAAGTTTTCTCAGTTTCTGCAGTAACCACTTATAGACATCTACAAATCCTGTGACAAATAAATTGAAAGTTTTTGAGGATGTTTTACCCAAATGAGAAAATATGTATTTCTGATGGATATTAATTGCGCTAGAGATATTATAATCCGGATTATACCTAAGTACACTACTTTAAAATCTAAAACGAAGTTATAACAAGTAACCGATACTTTATTTGAATTTGGGAGACATTTTGTTGTGCAAATCACCACAAACTGAGGCAAAAAGTTAGCGATACATGCCTAAAAGCGAAAAATCCTAATTTTAGAGCAGCAAAAATCAATCCATCCCCCTTCCCCCCCCCCAAACCACTACTCTGTTAACTATTCACCAGTCCTTCAATAACTACAACTCTATGGTCTATCTCTCACCGATTGTGGATATTGTATTCTTTTTAATCTGATCTACAATCACATTAGCCTTTTTCCCCTGTCCCTAGACCTAGAACACCCAATATTTGTCCAGCATTGTAACCCATCAAACCAGCAAACACAACTAATCTGAATCTGTTATAAAACAACATGAAGTGTAGCAAATGCAGAACAAAAAGAGGGGGATGGAAGGAAGTAACTGTAAAACTAAATGAACGATAAAGCAAGATGGACAAAGCAGATTTTTAAGATAGTCATTTAAGATTGAAGTTAAATTGCTTTTATAAATTTCAATTAGTTCTAAAGAATTAGATATAGATACCAACTGTAACTTATTTACCAGAACAAGGATGGCCTGGGCATCGGAATTCCCACTAATAGAAGAATCCACCATTGATCATACCTGATACCTGAAGTTGTTGAAATTATTTATCACAAAGATAAAGATAAATTTAGAATTTTGAACAAGAAAATAACACCACTTATCCAAAAAACTGAAAAG
>JBBYHM010000004.1:5016066-5029911 GCA_038381775.1 Adansonia rubrostipa | reverse complement strand
AATCGAACCTAGAAAAAAACAAAAATGAAAAATAAAAAAAACAGAATAGAATCTTTGCATTTATACAGGTTTTGCCTATGTAAAACATTTACATAAAAGACTGTGTGAAGAAGGAAGAAAGAGTCGAGTCAACTCAAGATGTTTATGACACTGTTCGTCCAACGGGCCATTTTTCAGTTTCTGTATTGTGAGGTAGCCATTGTAAGAGTTTAACTTTCCATCCTTCACTTTTACTTCCTCCCCAACAATCAAAGGTAAGTTTTAGTTTTCATAATCAAAAACCAGTTCTAGTTTCAGTAGGACCTCTTATTACTAGTAATAGTAAATCAAGGAACTAGTTATAGGCAAAACCAAGGACTTTCTAAAAGATCTTAGTGAAAGAAACCACAAACAGATAAAATAAGTAAAATCATAGTACTGACATCTCTGACGCATGTGTACTTGCTAAATTTTATCTAAGAATGGATATAACTTTGGGTACGACTCAAGCCGAATTTAACATCGAAACTCATCATTTCCATACCCTAGGCCATATTTCACTCTCTCTTTTCATTATTGGTTTGCTTTTTTCAAATTTTGCACTCTGAACTACGCCCATCTTATATGAAAAAGAGCATCAACTTAACTGTCGCTGCATGGATTAACAAGGAGCTACTACCAAAGCCAATGTCCCTCCTCACCCCTTGACAACCCTAGCCTCAGCCCCAAATGTGTTTAAGAAGAAGAGTCATGTTGAAAAATTTAAGCTTTTTATGTGTTCTATGTTATGTTGAAATTTATATTTTTTACTATGTGAAATTTTAGCTCTTTTATATATAATATATAGCATAAAATATCTTTTATAATATTAATGTATCCGTACCCATATTTTATAAAAATTTTCATACCCTGTACAGTATCTATACCGGGTACCGCTAATGTACCCGTATCCATGCAACGTTGACTGACATCCATTGATCACAACTTGAATCCATAGTGTTAACACTCACAAACATGGCTACTACCGGATCAACTGAGAGGGAAAAAGGAAGACAATGTTATACTTTTCCTGCCCATATCTTTCACTATATTCCGTGCCTCCAAGCCAGCATTTCAGAAAATTTAGAAATAAGTAACTTGGAAAACCTAGCTGACATAGGTGAAGGATGCAATTAACGTACAAGTTTCATTTTACTAGACAGTAAAATTATTCACTTTAGCCACCTCCTTTTTAAATGCAAAAACTATGAACAATATACCTCCTGCCTTAATCATACAATCAACTGTTGGGGTTCTTTGTTAAGCTGCCAATTATATATTAGAAAATTTAAAGGGAAATATTATCCCTTCTTGCACCTTCAGAATTAGGGACAATGGCTTGCCTTTCTCTCTTCTTTTGTTCGCTACCAACTATAAACCTCCAATATTCCTTTGTTTGCTATCACCTTATTCTAACTTTTTTTTTTTTGGGGCTAATTCAGAGATTTTATTATACTGAAGGATGGAGTCCAGTGCAAGGCATACATATGACTAGTCCTTTCTTCATTTCAAGCAGCAAAAAATATGCTAAACGAAACAAAAAGGCTGACTTATTCTTCCAGATGAGCCTAGCGGAGAATCAAAGCAAGTAAATGACAATTCACTTACAGCTTGAAGTTCTTTTAATGCAACACCTTAAACAAAACTTGCATTATCTCACTTACCATATCCATTCAAGCCTCATGCAAACCCCAATGCATATTAGCACACTTCAAATTCCTTCTATTATACATCCTCAATCCCTCATTCCCAAAACAATTATGCTATTCTTATTCAATGCTGTTGTCAAAGTACACTCACTAAGGGTCAATACCTTCCAGCCTTGCGCCAAGTACCAACTTTTAAAGTAAAAGTGAATATTCAGGTGGTATCTTGTGGACGTTTCCCCCATTTTCAGTTGGCTTTTGCTTGTTGCTTCATGCTAGAATTGAATGCATCTTCATGGAGAAAGGATGACGTAAAAAATGTTGAATTTGGGGTGTTATAGTCATGTTGTATGTTGGCCATGTTTAGTTGTTCTTAGATTACGGCTCAGGCTGTTATTGTTTTTAATTTGGCATGTGTTCTGAGATGTTTGGGGTGCTGTATATGAGGTTTAGCTCATGACTTTTGCTAGTTTTGTTACTGGCTTTCTCTTGGATTCCACATGGATTTTTAACAAAATCTTTGCCTTAGTCAAAAAAAAAAACCAACAACAACAACGGGTCAATACTCGAGCTATGAGAGAAGCAGGGATTGTTATTATTCTTTGGATTATGTGGCCTTACTAACATCTAACTTTGGTAACGGGGAGATTATTATTATTATTTGCGTAAGTTAACTCCAATGACCCTAAGAGTGACATCAGCTAGCGTTTTTGAAGAGTCCATGGTGTTCAGTTTGGAAGCTCCTGGATTTTAATGTGTGGGGTATATATTTTGCTACCTTTAGAATTAATTAAGTTAATAACTGAAAATCATATTCAGAATTAAGTAATGTAAATATAAAACAAATATTAAGCTCTTAAGACATGAAAGTTAATTACTTTCCCAGTGAATGTCAAGAATAAAATATGTCGAAGTATGAATATGAGTAATTAGCATTCAAGAAAAGAACATTGATAGATCTTAAATGCTTCTTTCATAGACTCCAATTCCAATATACCTAAGAAACAAAGATACAGGCATGTCTCGATATATGATTTTCTATTTTTTGGCTGTCAGCGTAAGAAGTTTTTCGAGTTTCCCTAGAATTTTAGCTTTGCATTAACCAGACAGACCAATATCTTCAGAAGGTGAGTTTATGTTTCATAGTCATTGGAATATGCATAATCTCACCAACAAATGTATAAAAAATATTTGCTCAAAATCTAGTCAGCTTTTAAGTCCCTAGAACAGCTCTTGGTTTCAGTCCCTAGAATGTGCACATAATCTCAATAACAAAGCCGCTCATTTGGCATTAATGCTTTTGGTTCAAAACCAAGTAATTAACGCAAAATGGTCCTACATTTTGTTGCATTATAAACTTTCATTCACTTTTAAACCCAAATTATAACTTAATGTTCTCTTCTAATATTTAATAGACACCATAAAAGCATGGATGTGTATGATTTTTGAAGAACAATTTTTAGGCCTTAAGGAAGATGAACCCTCTAGATTTTGAGCATATGAGTAAGGCAGGGGGAGTGCAAAGCATAGAAATACCTAGGAAAAGGGCTTGTAAACTATGATTCCTTCGAATTGATATAATTTTCAGTTTTGATTTGGCTGATGAAAATACTATTTTTAGTTTAAAATTAAAGCAAACTCAACTGCATAATGCATTAAGATATAACTGCATAGATCTTTCACACTTCGGATAACATCCTTGAAATACCAACACATAAAAACTTCTGCTATAACATTTCTTTATTTTAAAAATATTAAGCTACTATACACCTAAAATCTTTCTCTGAAGAAGAGAAGGTCAACCTTAATCAAAACACAACAAAATATATATATATGCCTAAGAGCAAAAGGGAATCTATGGACTTCTCTTCCATTTGAAGAGGAAGACATCATTCGTTTCTTTTTTCCTTGAAAAATATAGCCAAATCAAGAGAATGTAAAAAATATAAAACATCAGGAAAGTGATGCATAAGCTAAGTCTATCGTCTGAATATCCTAATCTCAATCTAAAATATTACCATTTTCCCCTTTTTACCTTCAAAAATGAAAAAAAAAAAGAAATAATCCTAACTAGCACTTTAAGTTACCCTTCCAAAGACACATCTAACAATTGAGTGGAACGTGTTCTCAAAAGAAGTAACCCTTTTTTTCTTGAACAAGGAAATTCTTAAATAATGTGAAGATAGGTTGGGAGCAATTTAATGAATTAATCAGAATAAAGTTTATATACATGTAGTACTGAATAAAGATTTAAAAGTAGAAAACTTGACACAATTTTTTTTACCGGTAGTAATTTCTACTTTCCTTTATCACATAGTTTACTTTTATAGTTATTTTGTCACATCCACTATATATATGAGTGCCATTGCATTGTTTATGTGAACTAGAATTATATAACCTTTATGATAAGACTTAGACGCAGTTGTAATATTCTTTTATTCAGACTCTTAAAGAAAAACAACTCACATTATTTAGCTTTTTCTTTTTTCCCTATCAAGAGGATCAACTCAAACATTTAACATTGTAGATGATGAGTTTCAATTCCTTTTACAATTCTTTAACAACATAATTTCTCAAGTTTTAAAGCTTTATTTGCAAAATTCTATGTTAGGTGAGATTTTCATTTCTAATAGTTGTCTCATGTTTGCTCGTTTATTATTTCGAGGGTTAAAAGGAAGGAAAGATTGATGATTGATTTCCATCATTAATATTTTTGGTCATTAGTAATTTTGATTTGATGATGACTCTTATAAATTTAATTTTATGTTATCTTTATATCAAATGAAGCAAGTTTTCATTTTTTTTTTCAACTTTTCAAGCTCATTGCTTTAATTGAATTCAAAGTTCAAACTATAGACAATTTCTCTCTCTTTGTCTCTATGTTTTAGTAATTTTTACTGCAAGAAACAATAGTATACTATAAAAGTCCTCGTCATTTCTAAACCTAGGAAAAAACACCTACCTTGGAAGCGGCCATTTGTCTTGAAGTTTGAGAGCTCGAGGTCTTACGTGCATGGTTCCCCCCACACCCCTTTATTTTTTCAGATCTAATTTACCCCCTAATTAAACAAATGAGAAGCCTGACAGTTAAGCTGATCCATCGCCATATGTGCAGCTTTAGGCAAAAAATAAATTTTAAGGTTTTAAAGCTACACCAAAGTAAAAGCTTATTTCAAAAGTAAACTTTAATTGTTCTATTCAGTGCCCAGCAAGGCTTGGCCACCAAGAAACTAACAACTGGCATGGATTCACAAATGTTAGGGAGAAGGGAACCAGGAAAAGAACAAACAAGGAGACAACCAGCCGGTTCTTGTTCACAGCAATCCATGCAGGAATCATGAAAAGACAATATAATACTCGATCAACCCACAAAAAAAAAAAATTGGCACTAATGGGAGACTTTATGACTATCAACAACGTGAGTGATTCATGGTACGTAAATCCAAAAAGCTAGCCAAAACAAATAAAAGAAGAGCAAAAAAGAGGGAAAAACCCTTGTCAAGAATAAAGCAAGAGAGCTAAACCAGGCAAAAAAGTACAGACAGTAATTAAGAAAACTAAAGCATAGGGAATGCATTTGAATGTCAAATAGTACTAGCGCAAATAACTTCAATTAAATGAGGCTGTTCAGCTTACCAGAGAAAAAGATGGGGCTAAATGGAAACTTTTTTCAGGAAACTGGTTAGGTCTTTCCTTTTCCTTTCTGGTCTGAGCTCCTGCTTCCATCCCCATAGCAGAGCTGCAAGCGGCCATCTAATCCAGCTGAGAATTGATGGTGCTGGTGATTCTCCACTGGTGGTGTACCAATGTATAAGGATCGGTCTATAGAAGAATACATCTGGAGGTGATGAGACAAAAAAGGAGAATTGGACTGAAGGGTCCCCCTATTGAAGCCAGCAAGGCCGGAAGAGATGGTGAAATTAAGGTTGTAGTCACCCCCTGCTGGCCCCGTTTGTGTTGTTGCCACCGGGATCGGATGGTCAGGATTCGGAACAAACGAAAAGTGCTGCAACTCTTGATGATTTTCACCTGATAGAGTGAAGGGTGGTATTGATATTGGTTGTGGCAAAGTGTTTATTAGTTGGATTTGTCCTGGAAATCCTGAAGAATGATGACTTCTTGAAGAAGAAGAAGAAGAAGAAGGTCCAAGGTTCCCCGTGGTAATGTATTCCATTTGAGTCACAGGCCACAGTCTAGCAGTATTAGCCTTGTGGAAAAAATCAGGCTCCGCATTGAGGTTTTGATGTGCTGAAGCGGTAGGACTAGTATTATTGTGGCTGGCATTGCCAATGCCACCGGTAAGTAACTCAGTAAAGGAGGCATTTTGAGAAATGGGGTTCAAATTTTGGTGATGTGCAATGCGAGATTCTTGCTCTTTCTCCTTCTCTTTAGCTGCTCTTTCCCTTGCTCGTTCCCGGGCCTTTACACGGTTCACTCGGATCCCTGACCTCGAAAGCGATAAACCCGAGTTCTTGCTAGTCTCCGACGTGCTGCTGCAAGCTGATTTGGACAAAGAAAGGTGTTGTTGGTGTTGTTGGTAATTGTTTGGATCACCATTAAACTCAACTTCAGCTGAGTCAAACCCTTGTTCAATTCCCTCCTCACTTGCTCTTTTCTCATCGCTCAATTGCTTCGGTGTATCAGGAAATGAAGTGTTAAGTGAAGGAAGCTCCGCAATTGCATCAGCAGCTGCTTTAATTAGCCACTCTACGGCTTTACTAGGCTGATCATAGCCCAACCGATCTTGTAGATCATAAAATTGTATAGCTGTAGTTACAGACAATCTTACCCGCCTGTCCCTTAACCCTTTTGAAGTCCAAACCTTGCTGTGCCGATCTTTTCCACCTGAGGCTCGAGAAACCCTAATGATTCTCGAAGAGTGAGACCAACCTCGAAGGGAATTAGTACCAGCAGTGCCAGCTACACCACCTCCCCCACCTCCTCCTCCACCGCTTGCACCACCCTTTTTGATGAGCTCTCCATCTTCATCATCAGCAGGGAAGTTGTCACTACTACCTTTCTGGCCTATCTTGCTTGACTCATTTCTTCCATTACCAACTCTTGAGAACCTACAGGCTTGTGTCTGAATGTCATCCACCTCCATACCACTTTCATTCCTTTCTCACAAACCAAAGAACTCAAAACTTCCACCTCCCACCAGCCCCTTACCTTTTCTTTTTGTTGTTTATTTCACTTGCAAAAACAAAAGGAAAGAAAATCTGGAGTTTTGGAGGTAATGTTAGAAAGAGAAAGAACAGGAGATGATGGTAGTTTTGGTGAGAGGGAAGAAGAAGTGAAGGTGGGGTTGAGATGTCCTATGCATTGATGACTATTACACAGAGAGTACTTTGTCTATGTAGTGATAAAAGGCCTTATTTTACGCTTTGATATATCACAGTCCAAGTCAGGAGACTACCCTATCTCTCTCTTCTCTCTTTCTCCTTTAAGCATTTTGCAGCTGCAGTGCTTTCAAAAGCAAAACCTGAAAAATGGCAGCCACATCCTGCAAAGAAAAGTACCCAAAAAAAAAAGATAAGGTAAGGTAAAAGCATCTGATGCTTCAACTATGCGTTTTTGACGAATTTCTTTAAAATTTTAACCCCACATAGAGATAAAAACTTTTCGAAGTAGTACTCATTTTGGCCATTTGCAAACACAACAGCTGAAAGACTGAAGGCCTGAGCTGAGAGAGAGAGAGAGAGAGAGAGATCTGATTTTCTCCTATATTGCGTCGTTTATATGCACTAATGGGGGCTAACAAGGACTTATAAAAACCTAACTAATTAAAGTCTCTTAAATAAGAAGAGCCTTTAACAGAAGTTTTGAAACAGAAAAACTTCCTTGCAATGTATTGCTGCTATATACCTTGAATCTGATCTTGAAAACCTCTTTTTTTCAGCTTTCACAATTATGCTTAAGAAAAAGCAGTAATTGCTGTACTATTGCTGATCTGAAACCAACCCTTTTTCTTTCTTTCTTCTCTCTTTCCCCTTTCTTCAGTTATTTAAAGCTTTTTTTTTCTTAAGCTGGCCCTAAAAATGGCAGACGCCACGACCACCACCATTAATATTTAGCTTACTCTCCATTAATAAGTAAGCTGTTTCTGAACTTGCCAAGAAAGAATAAAAACTCTTTAAAAAAAAAAATTAAAAAAAAATTCTTTTTTTTTGCTTACTTTGAACAATGTAAGTTCTTGTTACAGGCGTCGATTTATCAGACAAAATATATAAAACAGAAAAAGGTTTTGTTTCTTTTTTTTTTTTTTGGTTTATCTTCACGATTGAAGTCAAAACGGATCTTTTGTAGTACAACTTAGAATCCAAAGCCAGACAACGGATCTGCAATTCTTCACAGCTACTTTGAAGAAAGCTTCAGCCCCACACAGATCTGTTACCTGCAAAAAAAAAAAAAAAACAAACAGAATTAAGAACTCCTGAGATATTGTGATTAGCTTCTAAACAAATGTCAAACTTTATAATTATCAATTCCTATCTCCAATTAAATCCTGATCATAGAAAAAGTAAAAATATTTTATAACTGTAATTTTCAGCTGATTTAGAAAGATGGGCACTTTACATTAGCTCTCCTCAAATCAAGTAATAGTTGTAAACAAAGGAAAAAAAAAAAAAGGAAAAAGATTTCATTTTTATTCATAGAGCAATTTTTCTAAAAACACAAGCTTTACATAATCAAGTCCCTTTTTTAGCTTCAATAGCAAAGGAGAAAATTAACAAAGCTTAATAAACACCCAAAGAACCAAAACAAAGATAAAGAACCTCGATGCAGAATATTTTTGGCCTTTCAAAAAAAAAAAATTGGGTTGCTAGCAAATCTTTTGGCTTTCTTTCTTTTCTTTTTTTTTTGTTCTTTAGTTCTCCTTAATTAGTCACATCTCTCCCTACAAATTCATGAAAAAAACCATTTCATCAGTAAGCAAAAGCTATTGAATTCACTTGAATTTTCATATAAAAAGGGGAAAAAATGAAAAAACTTACAGCTAATTGCTAGGGTTGAGTTACTTAGGACAAAAAGTGGAACCAAAATAAAAAATCCAAGAAAATTGGAATTGGTAACTTGGTAAGAATAGAAGAAGATATTTGGAAGTGAGGGTGTTGTTGTGTAATATATGAACATGAAAGGTTTAAAGAGCAAAATATGGGAAAAGGAGTCAAGAAAAAGCTTTCATTTCATCGCCATTTTCGCCATTTGATCGAGCAAATAACCGGCTTATCGGGAAAGGACCAGACACCGCGCCGTTCCAATCTAAAGAGCTGTCCTCTTTCTGCACCCCTTTGCCCCCTACTCCCGCCTACATTTACTTATTTGCCATTTTAATCATTTTTTTATTAGTATTTCTTAAAAATTATTTGATTACTATATTATTGCTAATATCCTTTTAATTATGGATAGATATTGTATTTACCTACACAATTAGTTTTTTTTCTCCTTTTTTTATCTATAAAAATTCAGAATTTAACATTCCATTGAGATAATGTATACTAATTATTGACAAAAGATTTTAATTTATAAATTAATCACATAATTTATTTTTTTTTACAAATAATAATGTTTTCATTGTGAAATTTGGATTTTAAATATAAACTATAATTTAATATATTTCCTCTTGTATTTTTTGAAATATTTTAAACCTAATTTATAAATTCATGCTATCGTTTTTAATTCTCTTAATAATTTTTTTTTAAATAAGAAGATGAAACAATTACCATGGAAGAATTATATGAATTATTGTGCATGGTTTACTCTTTTTTTCTCTCTTTTTCTATGTACCCTCTAAACACAGAGCGAAAACTTAATGAATTAAACAATCATGCAGTCTTAATTATGCCTTTTTCCTATAGTAAAACTCCCATTTTATTTAATTAGGAGCCTTTTGGTTTGCATGTTTTACGTAGGCAATGAAAAATTATGAACAGTGAAAGATGAGATCATCTCCCCAAGCCATCGGTCATAAGTACAGTAAACACTTGGATATTGATTGATTTTCACCCTAGCAACTGACTGAAATTAAATTAAGAGCCGTACTAATTAAATTTCAAAGTCTACATATATACATATATAGCGTTGTGGCCAACCCCAACCATACAAATTATTAACAATTTGGACCCTCCGTTGAACTGCAAATGTCAGCTTGTCCAGTTTCCAGATAAAACAGTAACTATTCATGTGTGTGTGTGTGTATATATATATATATATATGTATAAGAGGGCTATTCGTTTTAATTATTTTCCCTAACATTTATTTGATATTTATCTTTTTTTTTTTTTGAGTTGATTAAAACTTGAATTAAATTGCTTCTGGTCTGAAAAATAAATTTCAAGTGACCTTATTTGGAATACATTAATTAATTTCACTTTACCTGAATAATTCAATGGAGTTTTTACTACTCAACCCGTTTTCTTTTAAATTATTGGCAATGCCAACCGTGAAGTTAATTTCCTCTTCTAAAACTCGAAATTGAGTTTCTCTACCTGGGCAATGTTATTATCTATTAATATCCATTTAGATCTCACATAAAAGAATTTAATCATTAAATAACATTTTTGATACAGTAAGATGCATATTATCGGATCCCATGGTCAACCAATATAATTAATTTAAGGCAAATAATATCTGAGTTTTGGGGTGTCTTCCCTTCAATCTGAGATTGTAAACTAAGACGCTTTGGGAGGGGGGTTTTCAGTTTTTATATATATATATATATATATATATCTGTTCTTCTGCTTCAAATGAAAGTAGTAGTTATGTTAGAAAAATATGAAATTGTTTGATCTTGGTGGGAAATTTAAAAGCTGTACTCTACAATCGTTTTAATGGATGGTGTATGCATATTAAATTCTCTAAACCTTTCCTAGTCACAATCTTGCCTGTGCCAATTGTAAAATGGGTGTTATCCGAAGAAATTAGATTTCTTTATTGACTAGATTAAATTAAGTTTGAAGAGCAAAGATTTTTGCCCTTGGTTTGACTTGGTTCAACCCATTTTATTTTTTAATATAAAAAATTAAAATTTTGATATTTTTAATATATTATAATTATAATTAAATAAAAATTATTCTTTTAATGAAAAATAAATAAATTGAATGAATCGGATTAGCTTAATTTAAAATCCAATACTCATCATGAATCAAATCGGGCATACCAAACTCCACCTTTGATACTTGCAGAGAAGATATATAATCATATATCTCTTCATCAAAAATTTTCAATAAAATAATTAATGGAACATTAAAATTGAAAATCAAGAAGGTTATATCAAAACAACTAACTAAATGAGTAAACCAACAAATAAACAAATGTTATATATTTCTCTATATTCAGACAGTCCATTTATTACTTTTTTTTTATAAACAATATTGACATTATTCTTTTGAATTTTTCCACAAGTTGGTGTCACAAATGACAAATGTAATAGTCTGAATTTTCTTCTAAAATTTCTATTTACACCTTCAACAAAAAAAAAAGGGCAAAAAAGTTCATCAAAATTGACCAAAATGTTAGAGAATTAGCTTGGTTGTTAAAGATTGGGGCCGGATTTTGGTACCTAATTAATTTTGGGATTGGATGTCTCTATATATGTTCGTTATATAGTTCATACATTCCCACTTGTTCAGAAACTTTGTTTTTCTTTTTCTTTTTTCAATTTTCTTTGATTAAGTCTTTCTTTCCTATTAAAAAAAATTAAAGTTAGACTATGCCAAATGTACTTCATCCATTGGCAGAAAGGGGAAAAAGGAACAAACAACTTATTTCCAAGGAATCTATTAGCAAAATTAAAGGGGAAAAATCAAGTGTAGGCCAAAAAGAAAAAGCATATTAACTACTTCAATATTTTAAAACATTTGGTTCATCCGAACTTATAAACACTTATTAAAATTTTTTTTGATGAAAAATGTTAACCAATGCCAGTAATATTAAAAAATAATTATATAATTAATGAACTACTTTTTTCTTGAATTCAATAAAATAATATATTAAACACAAAAAAATTCTAAATTAATAATTAAATAGTCCTCAACAATGTTTGCAGGTACCATTTAAGCTTGCCCTTAATTATACTTATTTAATTAAGATTCCACTTAATCGATAACTATAGGTAGGAATTAAAGATTATTCAATTATCTATTTAAGAATTTTTTTTTTACATTTAATATATTATTTTTATTGAATTAAAGAATAAGTAAAGTATTAATTACACGTTTTATTTTAGATATCGTATTAGTCAATGTTTTTAATTCAAAAAAATACATTAATGATCTTTACTTATTATTCTAAAAATAAATTGTCTTTGCTACAAAATAAGAGATATTTAGGATGAGATAAGATGATGGTAAAAAATGTCTTCTTTTCTTTAATTTAATAATATTTGAGACGAACGACGTCTTTAATTTAATAATATTAGGATGTATTTTATCTTAAAACTTTTTAAAAATATAGTTTTAGAGAATAATTGTTAAAAATAATTTTTTTTTTTTTACAATTATCAATCACTTTCAATTCCTCTCATTTTTGTATTGGTTTAATGCATTAATTTAATTAAATTAAAAAATTCATTAATTATATTTTTCATTAAATTTCATCTTAATAGTATCTAGGTACTTATTATTATTTTCCAAATAAATAAAATTACAACCTTGAAACCCTAACTGGCTTTTTTCGATCTAATTAGTAATTAATAACAAGGATCAAGGGTTAATGTTTAGAATTATGGAATGTTCTTTCCCCACTTTAGGCAAATGTCGAGTTGAGAACTGCACTCACTCACTCTCCCATCCAATCGAAAACCTTTTAATACCCAAAAACAAAAGTTTTTGGGGTCACTTAAGACACTACTAATTCAAAGATTTGACGGCATTAAGGATTTAATTAATGTTAATGTGCTCAAACCTATCGGTCCGTACGAGTTATGACGTGACTCTTCATCTCTAACTCTTCAATTATAAAATTATTATAAATTTATTTATATGTACGGATTAAAAATATTTATTTATTATTTAAAAAAATTATATTTATATTATGTTTAAAAATTTTAATTTAAATTTGAAATTAAAAATTTTAAAATTAAAATTTTTGATTTTTAAATTTATGAATTTAAAATTTTTTGTTTGAATAATTATGATATTAATTTAGATTTAAATTAAAATTAATTTTTTTTACTATTATAACATATAAAAAAAATCATATCAAAGTAAAATATAAAATGCATCCTAAAAGCCAATCATTTTTTTTCCAAAGTTTTTAATTATCTTTTTTAATAATTTTTTTATTAATCTCAAACGTATGTTTTATAAATATTAAAATACATTACAAGTAATGAAAAAGGATAGATTATATTAAAAATTGAAAAATGATAGAATAGCAATAAAAAAGTTGATTTTGTAATTTTATAAATTTTACTTTTAAAAGAAATTTTAAAATTTAAATTTTAGCCGCTCAAAATTAATCTTAGATTATTTCAATCCTAAATTTAAATTCTTTAACTCAAATCTAAGTTTTCAAACGGTCGATAATACATTACTTTATTAAATTTACACAGAAATAGTGCATTAACCAAAATTTTTCACACTGATTACCAATTTTTTAATGAGGTAAATTGAATAACAATATTTATACAATATATTTTAGTTATGGAAAATTAGAAATTTTGTTGGGCCATGGAAGCAGGAAAAAACACACTATGGTCCCTTCGCTAACAAACAAAACAGCAGAACCATGGGAGATCACCTTATCTGGGCACCTTCTCCTAATACTAGTATTCTAAATAATAATGCAATAAAAAAAAAAGAACATGGATGACCCTAATTTTAAGTATATTTTGATTTTTTTTTTTTAACGTTGATATCAATCTTCTTGAGATATAAGTAATTTATACATTAATAATGTCATAAAAAAATACGTAAATTGGACCAATCATCTTAACTGACATTATGCATGTTTGATAAAAATAAAAAGAAATATATGTGAAAAAAATGAAAGAAAAAAATTATTAATTGAAGTATAATTAGTGTTTGACGTACTATGGCATATATTGTTTATTTATTTATGTTTGTGTTGATCATATTATTAATAGAATAATATAGATATATATATATATATATATATTCAATGATGATACATATGTAAGCACTTACGTATATGCTTAGTTAAGAACAAATGATACATG
>JBBYHM010000004.1:5003146-5015966 GCA_038381775.1 Adansonia rubrostipa | reverse complement strand
ATATATATATATATATAGACAATTTCACAATAATTCAAAGATAGGGAAAAAAAGAATAACATCAATCGAATTGTTTTCGGTTATACTTGTTGGGAACACACAATGCTTTTTGCAGGCATAGATAAATAAATCCGAATACGCCAATATTGCCATCGGAATGACTTCAAAATGGATAAACTAGAAAAAACCAACAATATTCAGAAAGCACTGAGTATCAACTAATGCTGGCAGGGGAAGCAATGCATTCAGTTTCAGTCACTGTCTTGCCACTGAATTTCCTCAATCTTCTGCTTTCCTGCATCCAAAAATTTTGCACCAACAAATTAGCATCTATGGTTGAATTTGGATAGAGAAGAAAGAAGTTCAAGGTGTTCGTGAAAGAAGTTCTGTCATCCGAACAAGGGTACTTGGCATTGTGCAACAAGGTGCCATGTTAGGAAGATGTTTTGGACTGGAACTGTGAAAATAAACGAGCATGATGTTCAAGAAATGGGGAGTTTAGATACATTAGCATCTGATCGATACCTAGCAATGCTTGGCCATCTTTATGATGTAAAAGTTGAATGATAAGCCGATGTAAGAAGGCTAGATTTTGGATAGTAATAGGATTCATGAAGAAATACAACAGCGAAACCAAACCTAGAAAAAAATGGAAAAAAAAACGTTTCATAACCTTAAAGCCAGTTCTAGTTTCACTATGACCTCTTACTATAGTTAATGGTACATTGAAGGGCTAATTGCAGCAAAACCATGGACTTTGAAAAAGATCTTAGTGAAAGAAATCAAAAACAGAAAAATGAGTAAAATCTTAGTATAAGCATAAGAACATGCACTGACATTCCATTTCACTAGTCTGTCTTGTTGACTGATCAAACCTTGAATTCACTTCGAGATAAATAGAAACTGAATAGGATAGTGTTACCTATCACAAAATGTGCAAAGCCCAGCTTCTGGGTCAGTAGAGCGGAACACAGGAAGACATATAATTTCCTGACTATTTCTTTAATAACAAATATTTCAGATCAAGCCCAAAGTGCTACTTTTTATTCCATGCCTCCATATCAAACCCAGACCAGCATTTCAGAAACTTTGGAAATGAACTTAGAAAAACTAAGTTAAACTTAGACCTATTTAAGAGTTGAGTAACTCGCTTGACTCATGTTAGGCTGAGCTTAAGTTTTATTTTTGATGATTCGAATCAACCTGATTTGAATCACTATTCATATAATAAAATATTTTTTATTTAAATTTAATAATATATATATTTTTAATAGTTTTTTGAGCTTGCGGCACAAGCCAAATCCAGACTTGAAAGAAAGATTAAAAGAATTTTGGGCTATGACCTGACCTAATCGTTGAACACTTCTACTTGAACCAAATAGGTGAAGGATGAGATAACATGACATACAAGTCCCTTTTCACTAGACAGTAAGATTTTTCAGTTTGTATCATAATGCAATAACTATCAACAATATACTTCGCGACTTAATCGAACCACCTACTGTTGGGGTTCTTTGCTAAGCTGACTGCAAACTTTACATAGAAAATTTGAAGAGAAATGTTACCCTTTCTTGCACCTTCAGAATTTTGGAAAAATAGATTTTCCTTTATCGCTTGTCCTACAGTTGCATTACTCTAAATGAATATGTTTGAATCCATTGCAAGATACTTGATCCCTAAAACATTTTCCAGTCATTAACTGGTATGACAAATTTGGTATTTTTTCATCTAAACCAACCCACATAATCCACTATGCTATGGCTTTTTAGCCTCATGCAAAGTACTTAAAAAAAAAAAAATCATGGCTTCCAAGTTTCTTCACTACACCTGACATATCCTTTTGGGAAAAAAAAAAATCCCTTGACCTTTTCCATTATTATATAGAATATATTGAGTAATAGATTAAATTCAACCGTGTTTACCACTTGCATAACATATCAAATAATAAAGTACACTACTAACCTTGTACAACTTGCAAAGCTACTTAATGAATCAGTAAGCCACATGTCAAATAATAACATTAGTTAACAACTTGTCTACTGTGTCCGCATTCCAGCCTTTCCTCAAGTAGAAAAGGAACTTACCCAATTAAATACCTGAATCCTGCTCCTTTTAGAGTAATAGAAAGCGGCTAAGACCTTGGATTGTGTCCAACTAGATGCATGTAATAGTATGGCTATGCTGCCTAAATAAATAAAAACTTTAGAGAGTTACTATTGTTTACATGTAGTCAAATTTTTTTCTCTTTTCTTCACCATATTCTTTACTTCTTTTGTTTGAAACATATTTTACACTGTTGAAAAACATAGTTTTGAAAAGTTCAAGCAAAACAAAAAGGATAGAGATCAATCCATTTTCACATATATATATGTATATATATATTGATGGTAAAAAAAAAAGAAAAAAATCGATCCCATGTATATAGGGATCGATTCCTTAAGAATAGAAGCTGATGCAAAGCAAAATATTAAACAAGAAGAAAATATCATCTTTTTTAAATAAGTCAAATTTTCAAAAATTATTTTTAACTAAATAAACGAATCCCAGTACTCACTCAGTAATTAACTGCCAACAATTTGCCTGAAAATGGGACATTAATAGATATGCCGAAGATAAGTGTCAATCCTCCAATATTCTTTCGTTAGCTATCAAGTCAAGCAGCAAATAAAGCAAAAAAGATGGCTTTTTCTTCTTTAATGAGACCAATAAGCAAAGAAATGATGCCAGCCCACTTTCACCTTAAAATTTTGTAATGCAACCCCTCTAAACTCACTTGAATTATCTCAATTACCATATCAGTTTGAACATCTTATAGTTATACAGCCCTAAGCATACTACAACACTTCAAATTCTTTTAGAAAATTTTCTGACTAACGCTGTAAATAGAATTTCACTCGAACCATTCAACACAGTTCATAAGTTCGAAGAAAAAAAATAATTTAAAAAGCTCCCAAAGCCCTTTGATTGGATATCCTTACCTCATTCCCAAAAAAATTTATGCTAATCTTACTCCATGGTGTTCTCAAATTATACATTGCGTAAGGTTCCTCCAGAGAAATCCAATTTTGATGACATAATGGGGAGATTTTCTTTTGTACAATTTAATTCCATTGACCCTAAGAGTGACTTCCGCTGGTTTTTTGAAGACCCAGTGGCTTTTGGTAAGGAAGCTCTTGGATTTTAATGTATCGTCTATTTTGCTACTTTAAAATTTATTAATTTACATTAATCCAAAATAGAAGATAACAAGCGACCCCCCTACCCTTTTTTTTTTAAATTTATTTATTTCTTCCTATATTAGGATCTTGAGCATAAGCTCTAAGTACAATATATGCAAACATTATGCTCTTAAAACATGAAAGTTAATTACTTTCCTAGTGAAGGTCAAGAATAATATATCTCCAAGTATATATGAATATGAGTAATTAGCAATCAAGAAGAACATTGATTTATCCGAAATGCTTCTTACATAGGCTTAAATTCCATTCTACCCTAAAAAAATGGAAAGAGAGTTTAATTTATGCCAAAAGCTAGCTTTAGACATTTTTGTTTTAAATTATTTATATTTTTGCTTAGTCAATCAAATATGACTCTAATTTGTGGTTATAATAAAGTTGGTATTAATGTTTTGAATTTATAAATAGATATAAGAAGCAATGTCCCTTTATCACAAGAATTTTCTCTAGTTTCCCAAGAGTTTTAACTTTGCTTACCGAAATGCCTTAACAAGGCAGAACAATATCTTCTATAGGTGACCTATGTTCCATATCATTGCAATAAGCATAATATCACTAACAGAGGTAGAAAATATTGCTCAAAACCTAGTCAACTTTCCTTAGAACAGCTAGGTTTTGTGCATGCAGCCTTTCATTTAATTAATTCTAAATCCAGATTGTAACATAAGCCCTCTTTTAATATATATAAAAGACACCATAGAAATATAGATGGAGGATTTTTGAAGAACATATTTTAACCTAAAGTACAATGAACATTCTAGATAGAGCATATCAGCATGGCAGCAGGGGTGCAAGGAGAGCAATACCATGGAAAAGGGCTCATAAACTATTTTTCCTTTCAATTGATAGAATTTTCAGCTTCTCTGAGATTTAAACAAGTATGAAAAAACTAGTACTATTGCTTTAAATTACAGCAAACTTAAATGCATAATGCATTAAGCTGCCACAGATTGTTCATACTTTCTAACAACATTCATGTAATACAAATACATAAAAGCTTACTATAACATTTCCTTAATTTAAAAATATTAAGCTACTACAATGTGATAAATGGTATATATACCTAAAACATTTCTCTTAAATTAGACAAAGAAGAAGAAAACCTTCTTCAACCTTATTCAAAGCTACATAAAAATGCCTGAGGCAATCTATGGTGTTCTTTCATTTCAAAGAGAGTAAATCACTTTTTTTTTCTTTTTCCTTGGAAAATATAGCCGAATCAAGAGAATGGCAACATTTAAAACATCAAGAAAATGATGCATGCAAGGTAAACCTATAATCTCAATCTAAAGTACTGGTTTTTTCCCTTTTTACCTTCAAAAATATAAAAGAAATAACCCTAGCTAGCAGTCTAAGTTGCCCTTATAAGGACACATTAACAATCGACTGCTAGGTTTTATAGAAAGAAGTACCCTTTTTTCTTGAACAAGGAAATTCTTAACTAAAGTTAAGAAATTGTAGGAGCAATTTAAGGAATTATCGGAATAAAGTTTTTTTTTTTTATAGGATGAATAAAGCTTTTTTTTTTGGGGGGGGGGGGGTGGGGGGAAAGGCTGAATAAAGACTTAAACATAGAAGATTTGACTTACTTTTATCACTAGTGGTAATGTCTAATTTCCTTTATATTCCATATATAGTTTACTTGAAATTTTAATTTTTAACATCTATAAGTACAAGTGTCATTGTATTGCTTTAATGCTATTAATTGTGGGAAATAGAATTATATATTCTTGTTGGGAAGAGTATGTTCTACGCATACTTAGATTTTACTAAATTAGTTTGTACAGTTATTCTTAAAAGATGATAAAATCTTAAAATTTAAAATTTATTTTCTTATCTCCAGACTGTAAGCTCTTTTATTAAAAAAAATAGATATGTTGTGGGCATAAGTTATAATAGCAAATCATCTCAACTTCTATTTCCACCACCATCCTCATTTCTGTTTTCTATCATTAAACATGATACTAGAATAGTAAGCACATTTTTATTTTTAAAATTTTCATTCTTATATCTTTAGTGGTCTATTAAGTCTATAGATAAACTGTAATAGACAAATGAAAGTAAGGAAAAAGATTTACTTTTAATCTTTTATGATAAGACTTAGATGCAGTTCTCATATTCTTTTATTCACATTCTTAAAAAAAAAAAATTCTTAAACAAAAATAATTCACCTACTTAAATTGCCAAGTTAGCAATCACCATTCACCATTCAATTTCTTTTACAGTTCTTTAACTTCAGAATTTATTAAGTTTTAGTGGAAGCTTATTTACACATTTCTTTAATAGGTGAGATGCAATTTATAATTTTTGTCATATGTCCGCTCATTTATTATTTTTAATTTCTTTAATAGGTGAGATGCAATTTATAATTTTTGTCATATGTTTGCTCATTTATTATTTTTATTTTGGCCTAGAAGGAAGGTTTGTTAATTGATTTCTATCATTAATCCTTTTGGTCAATATTAATATTGATTTGCTGTTAGATCTTACAAATTTAATTATATCTCATAATGAAGATATATTTTGGATATAACCAAATTATCATTTTGTTTTCTACTTTTCAATCTCGTTACTTTCATGAAATCCTCACTACAGACAAATTTTCTTTGTTTGTCTTTATTTTTACTAATTTTTACTGTAAGAACAGTGACAGCTCCTTTTCAATGCAATAAAAATTAAAATCTGCCTTCAATCGTTTCAAAACCTAGAAAAACACTCACCTTGGAAGCACCCATTATTTGTATTGAAGTTTGAGAGCTCGAGGTCATACGTGCATGAATTCTTCCCCTTTTTCCAGATCTAATTTACCCTTAATCTTCCAGAGACTTTAACAATTTCAAAAAACGTGGCAGTTAGTTGATCCATGGCCATGTGGTGCAGTTAAGGCAAAAGTAAATTAAGGTCCTAAAGCTTATAACTAAGTCAATGCTAAACCTTAATAGTACTTCTATTCAGTGCCCTGGAAGGCTTGGCCACCAAGAAACTAACACCTGTCATGGATTCACAGATGTTAGGTTGAAGGGAACCAGGAAGAGAACAAAAATGGAGACAACCAGCCGATCCTTATTCACAGCAATCCATGCAGGAATCATTAAAAAAGACAAATTCTTAACGGGAGACTTCTTTATGAATACCGAGAAGGGAGTGTTTCATGGTACTATCTAGTATCTACTATGCTATGTACAAGCAAAACACGTATATCCAAGAAAAATAAAAATAAAAGAAAAAAAAGTAGCTCTTGATATCAGCAAAAGAGAGGGAAAATGAAAAACCCTTGTCATGAATTAGGCAAAGGAGCTAAACAAGCACAAAAATATGGAAGCTAATAAAGAAAACTAAAAGAAAAGGGAATAGATCTTGAATGCCAGAAACTAATACTGAAGAACTGCAATTAAATGAGTATGTTCAGCTTACCGGAGAAAAGATAGGGTCAAAAGGAAACTATTTCAGTAAACTGATTAATTTTTTCCTTTTCCTTTCTGGTCTGAGCTCCTCGTTCCATCCCCTCCATAGCGGAGCTGCAAGCGTCCATCTAATCCAGCTGGAAACTGATGGTGTTGATGATTCTCCACTGGTGGTGTGCCAATGTAGAAGGGTGATGATCCTTCTATAGAAGAAAACTTCTGGAAGTGATGATGAGGCAAAAAAGATGGAGAATTGGACTGAAGGGGCCCCCTGTTGAAACCAGCAAGGCCTGAGGAGATTGTGAAGTTAAGGTTGTAGTCAACCCCTGGCCCTGGTTGTGTTGTTGCCATCAAATGGTCTGGATTTGGAGCAAAGGAAAAATGCTGCAACTCTTGATGATTTTCACCCGACACAGTGAATGGTGGTATTGATATTGCTTGCGGCAAAGAGTTTCCTAGTTGGATCTGTGAGGGAAATCCTGAAGAAGGATGACTTCTTGAAGAAGGTGGTCCCAGGTGCCCCGTTGAAAAGTAATCCATTTCAGTCACAGGCCACTGGCTGGCAGTATTAGCTTTGTGGAAAAAATCTGGCTCCGCATTGGGGTTTTGATGTGCTGAAGCTGTTGGTCTAGTATTATTGTTGCTAACAACACTGCCAATACCACCGGTAAGTAACTCAGTAAAGGAAGAGTTTTGAGAAATGGGGTTCACATTTTGGTGGTGTGCAATGCGAGACTCATGCTCTTTCTCCTTTTCTTTTGCAGCTCTTTCCCTGGCCTTCACATGGATCTCAGACTTTGAAAGGGATAAACTCGAGTTCTTGCTAGTCTCAGACGTGCTACTGCAAGCTGATTTGGACAAAGAAAGGTGTTGGCTCTGGTTTTGTTGGCAATTGTCTGGATCAACATCTAACTCTAAATCAACTGAGTCAAACCCTTGTTCAGTTCCCCCACTTGCTCTTTTCTCGTCACTTAATTGCTTTGGTGTATCAGGAAATGGTGAGTTGTTAAGTGAAGGAAGCTCCGCAATTGCATCAGCAGCTGCTTTAATTAGCCACTCTACAGCTTTACTAGGCTGATCACAGCCCAACCGATCTTGTAGATCATAAAATTGAATAGCTGTAGTGACAGATAACCTCACTCTCCTGTCTCTCAACCCTTTTGAAGTCCATACCTTGCTGTGCCGATCTTTGCCACCGATGGCTCGAGAAACCCTAAAAATTCTCGAAGAATGGTGCCAACCTCCAAGCGGATTAGTACCAACAGCGTCAGCTACACGACCACCGCCTCCCCCTCCTCGTCCTCCTCCACCATTTGGAGCAGCCCTTTTGATGAGCTGATCTCCATGATCTTCTTCATCATCAGGGTAGTTGTCACTACCTTTCTGTCTCTGACCTATCTTGCTTGAGTCATTTCTTCCATTACCAACTCTTGAGAACTTAGAGGCCTGCGTATGAATCCCATCCTCCTCCATACCGCTTTCATTCCTTTCTCAAAAACCAATGAACTCAAAACCCTTCCCCCCTCCCCTCCCTTAACTTTTCTTTTGTTGTTTATTAATTCAGTTGTAAAGAGAAAGAGACAAAATCTGGGGTGGTTTTGGAGTAATGTTAGAAAGAGAAACAGAAGGAGATGGTGTAACTGTAATCGAAGAAGCGGTGACGGTGGGAATCAGATTTCCTCTGCATTGATGACGATTACACTGACAGTACTTTGGCTATGTATTGATAAAAGGCCTTTTTTAACGCTTTGACATATCACGGTCCAAGACAGTAGGGCGGAGACTGCCCCTGCCCTTCTCTCGTTTAAGCTTTTTGCAGCTGCGCCTGCACTTCTTTCAAAAGCAAAGCCTGAAAATTTGCAGCATCAGCAGCCTGCAATGAAAAAAAAAAAAAAAAGAAATATGAAAAATTAAAATTTAGATAAGGTAAAAAGCGTCTGATCATTCAAATAAAATTTTTTAGCAGAAAGACATCATAAAAACTTGTAGAAGTAGTTATCATTGGCCATTGCAACAACACAACAGCTGAAAGCCTGAAGGCCGGAGATCGATCCTGAGGAGCTGATGAGTGAACTGAGATCTGATTTCCGCTACGCTGTGTTGTTTATATATACTTAAGACCGGCGGCTAATAAGACTTAACAAAACAACCCTAAAAGTCGATTTGCCTTTAACAAAAGTTGAAATAAAAAAGCTCTCCTTATACCTTGAATCTGAGAAAGAAAACTCTCTTTTCTGCTTCAGTTTTAAGTTCAAAGAAAAGCAGTAATTGTTGTATGCCGATCTGAAGGATGAAACCAACCTTTTTTCTTTCTTTCTTTCCCTTTTTTTCTCTTCCTTCAGTTACTTAAAGCTAGTATTTTTTTTTTTTTTGCAGCCGACCCTAAAAATGGCGGACACCACCATAACCACAACTATTTAGCTTAATAAAAGGACTAAAAAATGACAAACACACCCCATTAATAAATAAGCTGTTCCTGAAATTACCAACAAAGAATAAAAACTCTTTTTTAAAAAATAAAAAAGACAGTTTTTTTGCTCACTTTGAACAAGGTTGGGTTTGTTGGTTGTTGTTTACTAGTGTCGAGTTTTCAGACAGTAAATATAATAACCAGAAAAAAGGTGTCGAGTTTCCCCTCTTTCTATCTCTCTTTCGTGTTTCCCTTCACTGATGATTGAAGTGAAAGCAGATCCTTTGTAGTACAACTTCGAATCCAAAGCCACCCCTAGCAGATCTGCAACTCTTCGACCGATACTTTGAAGAAAGCTTCAGCTGTAAACAGATCAGTTACCTGCAACAACAACAACAACAACAACAACAAACAACAATAAAATACCAACAAATTCAAACTTTTTGAGTTATTATGATTAGTTTCTCAATAAATGTCAACTGTATTATCAATTCCCATCTCCAATAAAAAAGGTAAAACCATTTTACACCTGCAATTTTCAGCTCATTTAGAAAGATGGGTACTTTAGATTAGCCATCCTTAATCCCAAAACAAGTAGTGTAAAAGATTGCATTTATATATATATAGGTTCCAAATTGAAACGCAAGCTTTACAGAATTTAAGTTTTTTTTTTTTTTTAAGCATGAAAAACAATCTAAAGAGAAAATTAAGCAGATAAGGAAACAAAATTACTATAACCAGAGAGAGAATGATACAGGAAGAAATAAAGGAGCTTCAAGCATCATTTTCTCCGGTTTCAAAAAAAAAGTGGGGGAAGTAATGGGAAAAAAAAAAGAATAAAACTTTCAATAAGTGAGCAAAAGCTAATGAATTCACTTGAATTTCAGACCAAAAAAAAAAAAATCATTACATCCAAAAAGAACTTACAGCTAATCTAGGGTTGAGTTAATTGGTGAGAGAGACTTTAGGACAAAAAAGATGATAAAAAAAAATTCAAGAAAATGAGAATTGGTGAGGAGGTAAGAGAAGAAGATATTTAGAAGTGAGAGTGTTGTTTAGTGAATATGAACATGAATATACATGAGGTTTAAATTGAAGAGAGAAAAAATATAAGAAAGCGAACAGCAACAGCTTTCAGTCCATCCGCATTCGAGCAAATAAGTGAATAACCAGTCCAAATGTATGTGTCCTCCACATTTTGCCCCCTTCACCCTCCCACATTTACTTATTTGCCATTCCCTTTAATTAATTTTTATTAATATTTCTTTTTTTTTAATTATTATGACTAGAATTTGAGAAAAAAATATATTATTATAAGTAAAAGTATAATTTTTTTTAGAAAAAAGGTGAGTAGTTATTTAATAATAAGTAATTTTTTTAAAAAAAAATTATATAAATAAAATTTCAAAAGACATAAATATTTTTATTTTTATTTATATATTATGATTACTTTTAATTTTTTATATTTAAATCAACTAAATTGATATCAATTGATTTGAGAGTTAGTGACTTCAAAATCAATGAGATACTTTACAAATAGTACAGATATCTTTTAATTACGGATAACGTCGTAGATTTCATATACTTAGACCTTAGTGGTAGTTGTTATTGGTTTTAGTTTTTTTCTCCTTCAATTGTCCTTTACTTTCATAAATTTCTTCAACTAAGTCCTAATTTTTTAGATTACTCATAATACGTTTTTTGTACCATAATATATAAATACTTTGTTTTTTGATAAGCAACATATAAGTACTACTAATAATCATTTTGCAATTAATTTGCATAATATATTGGGAATTTTTAAATTGAAGCTTACTTTTTCATGATCTTAATTTCATCCTTTAACACTAAAGTAAGGCATCATTTGGGTATTTGTAATATAACTCTCTGTTAGTGAATAAGTATGCATTTTATTTTTTTGTCTTCTTTTTTTTATGGTGCTATAATCTTCTATTTTATTTTATTTTTCCTCTTGGAGATACCATTTGTTTTTAATTTATAGTTTCATAAATTCAAGGGCTAACATCAATATTTTCTAAAAGCTTTTACATATAACTTGTCTTTAATTTCTATTCTTTCCTTTTACTTTTATAAATAAGAAATCATTTTTGTCCTTTGCGTGGTTATTTCTTTATTCTCTTATTGGTTTAATATATATAAAAATTGGCTGATGCACTTATTAAAAAAATACTAAAAAAATATATAAAAATAATATTGCTAGTAATAACAAAAATATAAGAATACAAATTTTCAAAAATTTGTAAATTGTGTATTTATTTAGGTATCGACATTGGTTGTATTAGTTTTGGATTTAGCAATCCTTCCTTTTCTTTAAACCATCTTCTGGAATTAATATAGACATGAATTTGCTTCATCTTCGAAAGCCTAAAACTAAATTTTGAACAAGAAATTAAAATTTAGGAAAAGTTTAGAAGAAGTTAATGATGTGTTGTGTTCCTTCTATGAAAAAAAGGGGGGGAAGGGCTATATGTGTTTCGTCGTTTTAATTAATTAAAGAGTTTTCACCTATAAAGCAATGGTTTATTTTAAGTGTCTCAAATTGTTGAAGGCACTACAATTTAGATTGGTGGTAGACTTCTTTTAATGAGTTTGCTTTGCCCACGTTTTTTTTTTTTTAATTAGACTAGTCGGTTCAATCAAGAATCAGTTAGTCCAACGACTCAATGATATGTTAAAAGTTATATTTTTGTTGAATTGCTTATAGCTGCTAAAAAATCAAAAACCTTAAACTGAAAAAATGGTAGAATCAGATTTTCTTTTTTTTTTTTGTGTGTCTAGAATTTTTTTTTAATTTTAGAATTTCTTTATTTATATTTTTTAATTTTTAGAATTTTTTCTAGTTTTTTTATTTTTTTTAAATTTTTTTCTAACTTTTTGAATTTTTTGAATTTTTTTGTATTTTTTAATTATTTAATATTATGAAGTAGTTGAACCAGCAGTTAAACTAGTTGAATCGGGGATCGATGGTTCAACCACAAATTCAATTCAATTTTTTCAACCTTGGCTTTGTCCATTAAAAAAATAAAATTAAACTATATGCCAAGTATATTTCACCCATTGGAAAAAGGGAAAAAAAGGCAATTCAAACAACTTAGTATAAAAAAGTGCTACAAAATAAGATACGTTTAGGAATGAGATAAGATGACAATTAAAAGAAACGTCTTTCTTATCTTTACATTAGCTAAATTGGAGATGAACATCATTTTTAATTTGACAGTATTGGAGAAAAAAATTACGTTCAAAACTTTTTAGAAACAAAGCTTTAGAGAATGATTGTTAGTGATAAGTTTTTATCTTTTTAGAGACAATTATTGCAAAGAAGAAAAGTAAAAGATAGAAGAGAAGAAAAAAAACAAGTGTATATAAAAACCCCTTATTAATTAACTAATTAAAAAAAATCCTAATATAGATGTAATATAATAATTAAATCTTGAAAGTTGAAGCCCTAATTGGCTTTTGTAGTCTTATTTAGTAATTATAATAAACTTCAATGTTTAATGTTTAGGACGACGAATGTGGAAAGTAGAACAAGGAAAACAAATTAAGTTTCCTAGAGCTTAATTATATTATTATATGTTAAAATGAAAGGTCTTCTTTCCCCCCCACTTAACCAAATATCCAGTTAAGAACTTCACTCACTCATTCTCCCAACTAAATAAAGGGAACACTTTAGAACAGAAAAGATGTTTTTGGGGTCACTTAATAAACATTTTTAAAGCAAAGATTTGAAGGCATTAAGGATTTAATTA
>JBBYHM010000004.1:4981775-5003046 GCA_038381775.1 Adansonia rubrostipa | reverse complement strand
CATGAACACCGGGGGTTTTCATATGTTCAATTTATTATGCTAATAGAGTTACATATTATTCAATTATATATTTTATAAATATCATTAAACATTAATTAACGATTTTCTAATGAACGCCAATCATAATAAAAAATCTTAACAATTAAGAATAGGAATTTAACATATATTGAAAATTGAAACTGAAAAAAGAAACCCCAAAATAATTCGGTCTCTTCTGAAAATACCAAACTACGAATTTGTTGCAAATGTTAAAAAAATGTATATTTATCTTCATGTCTTAAATGATGGTTCAAATCAAATTATAGAAAGTGAATTAGATTAAAAAAATAATAATTTAGCCGATATATTTATAGTTTATTTTAATTTACTAGTGGTGCAATTTTAAATTTTCTTAAATAGAGTCAAAAGATTGTTAATTATCGGCTTTAATTTTTAATTAATTTTTATATTATAAAGTGTCTGTTACTTTATTAATTCGTCTATAAAATATAAAAAACTTTATTGATTTGCATGAGATAATTTATATATAAAAAAATATATAATTATCAATAAAACAATTCACTGTCCATTAATTTTTTTTAATTTAAATAATAAAAAATTAAAAAGAATTATGTGAATGAGTATAAAAACAAACAATTTGTTTAAATAATTAAACTTTGATAGTGCAATAAAATTCCACTATTAATTGGTAACTTGACTAACTGATTTGATTGTGGATTTCATTGAACCTAATCAATCTTAGCCCAAAGATAATTGGGTCAAATCTTAACCCAACATCAAATGTCGAGTCTACAAACAAAGCCCAAAGGTCGTGCCTGTGTTCTCTCTATATTATTATTTTTTCTTTATTGGGAGAATTTTTATTCTTTTTAAGTTAGATTTATCTGATTTGGACCAAACTATAAAAGGAGCTTTAAAAAATATTTTTATTTAATTTTAATTTTAAAATACATTTACAAACATTTAAATGATAAAAGATTAACATTTTTTTATAAAAAAAACCAAATTTATTAAATTTAAAAAGCCAAATAAATTTTAAATAAAAATATTTTAAAAATCAATTCAATTTGATTCGATTTACTGAAGATACTCGTCTAGAAAATGAAATATATATTATTTTTTTTGTGAATGTATTTTTATTCGTTACGTTTTGAATTTAGTAATATGTCTCTAAATATTTTGAAATTTACATTGACTAAATTATAGTACATTTAGTGGATGAAAAAAAAGTAATTAAAGAATTATATTTTAAAATAATGCAAAAAAATTAAATGAGTAGTTTTTTTTAGTGAATAAATATGTATACGTATATATTAAAATTTAAATTTTTTGTAATGTTTTTTATATAAATTTTTTGGGGTTAATTCTCAACTGAGTTAAACCTAGTTGACTCAGCTGTGGATGTTAGCATAGATTAATAATGGTGAACGCAGAGCTGTAGATATTAGCATAGATTAATAATGGTGAACGCAGAGTCAACCACCACATTGTCCAAAAAAAGGATCAAAGAATCGATACTTCCAAACGAAGGTTCCAGACTTGCAGTTACCTCATTTTTCTAGTCGACGTAATGCAATAGTTTTGATGCACCTTCAAGCACCCAAATCTCCAAACCTTTGATTTTCATTTCTCAGTCTTTTTGTTGCCAATGGTTTGAAACTGTTAGAAAATACATCAATGGAAGATACAAAACGCCCACATTTTCTACAGCGTCAGCTTCCCTCCTTCTTGATACCCCTTTCAATTAAAAGATTTTCCTCTCTTTTTAAATCCCAAAATCCGCTCTTTATTTAACATAATCATAAAAAAAACCCACTATTTCTGTTCTTGAAAATTTTGTATTAGTTTTAGTTCTGAACTTTCTGTTGTTTTCTTTTTCATTGCGGGATCACCAAACAAGGTTTTTCAGGGTTTTGGTGATCTGGGTCTTTTCGTACTTTGTTTAAACAGTGGAAGATTGAGGGTAAAATCTGAGGTAAAGAAGAGCAAGAAGAGTGAGAAAATGAGGTGGAAATGGATAGTTGGAGCTTTAATTACGATTGTTCTTGCTATTGCTTTGGCTTCAAGAAGTTCACCAAAGATCTCTCTGTTTGGAGACACGAACAAGTCTTGTCGTTGTTCTCAGGTATCACTTTCTTTCTCCTTTTTTTTTTCTTTTCCCTTAAACTCTTTCCCTTTTGGTTGGGTACTTTAGAAAATGTAAGACATAATTGGATCTAGATGGAAAAAAAAAGTCGCTTTTCTTATTCAATTGGCGCCAAATTTGGCTACCCATTTCTGTATTCTTGTGATCCTGTCGTTTGATTGGTAAATTTCCTAGTAGTGTTTAGATAAGTTCATTGAAAAGCGCTGCGGTTTCTCTCCTTTTGGTTGTGTCCTAAGAAAATGGTCGAAACTTAAAATGGATCGAAAAGAGAGAGGTTTTTTCTTTCTTTTTTTTTCTTTTGAATATCCTCTCTGTCCAATTGATTCCAAATTCAACCACCCTGTTTCACGTCTATGTATTTTTGGTGATCCTACCTTTCTACTAATGAATTTCTTAGCAGCTTTCATATGAAATTACTGATTTTTTTTTTTTTTAGGATGAGAGGGTTAACTTTTTGTTTGCATGGCAATGAGTGTTTTTTTTGAATTTGTGCAGGACAAACACAAGTATAGTGGGATCGTAGAGGATTGTTGTTGTGATTATGAGACTGTGAACCATCTTAATGAGGAAGTATTACATCCATTACTTCAGGAACTTGTTAAAACCCCATTTTTCCGGTACTTCAAGGTTAGCTTATTGCCAAATCCCCATTGTATGATGGAAATATCCTGTAAATGTCTTACTTTATTATTTTTGAGATAGTCTTCACAATGTTGATGCGGGAATTGGAAAGCTTTCCAACACTTTCCAACATAAATGGTTATGTATTATATTTGATCCCAGGAAACTACCAGATTAGTTGTATGGCCAATGGCCAGTTTAGCAGTTGTAACTTCCTGTGCAGTAATTACAATGCTCTGTCTAATCTGTTAGAACTTTCATTGCCACTTATCTGGTATTATTTTCAATGCAATAATCATACTTGCATTACTTGTAGAGGAATAGGAAATTAGGAAGTGGTTCTAAGATCTATGCAAGTTTTGAAGTCAAAAGCATGTGCATAGAATGAAAATTTTCACAACAGTTTAAGTTGTTTTGAGGTCCTATTACTGAGATGCTTGTAGAAAAAACTTAGGGTGTAAGAATGGATTGTTCCCATTAGGAACCTTTTATTTTATATGTCTGTTAGTATGGAAGATTACTTTATATCTCTATATTTGAATTCATGCTCTATATTGGCTCCCCTGCCGGATTTTCTCTGAATCCTAGTTTTTTTCTGTTGCCTTGGGTAGGTTAAATTGTGGTGTAACTGTCCATTTTGGCCTGATGATGGCATGTGCCGTTTGCGGGACTGTAGCGTTTGTGAATGTCCAGAAAGTGAATTCCCTGAAGTATTTAAGAAGCCCTACAGTCGTGGCCTTCCATCAGATGACCTTATGTGCCAAGAAGGAAAGCCAGAGGCTGCTGTTGACCGCACATTAGATAGTAAAGCTTTTAGAGGGTGGACAGAAACAGATAACCCCTGGACTTATGATGATGAGACAGATAATTGTGAGTTCAAAGTTTTTCTTGACAGTTTAGGCATGTTTTGGTTTTTTTTTTTTTTTTTTTTTGCTTATTTATCTGTATTGTATTCTCTCATGCTTGCTACCTATGTCCTTGAGAATGGAAATCAGTTAAGATTCAGTGCTGCTCTCTTGACAATACTAGTTATGATAAGAGTTGTAGTGAGAATGGTTTAAACATTAGCATTCCAAAAAATAAAAAATAAAAATGATCCTGCAAGTGTAACTTCATATCCAGCTGAGATGACATATGTAAATCTTCAACTTAACCCGGAGCGCTACACTGGCTACACTGGTCCATCCGCTAGGAGGATATGGGATGCCATCTACTCGGAAAACTGTCCCAAATGTGAGTTCTCACTATTTCTTCTTTTACATGTGTGTGTGAATGATGGATGCCTACGCATTATGTGCATGTTTTGAGGCATTAGGCCCTTACCCCTTAGCAAATTGATTTTGGATTAAAAACTCTAAAATATCCTTTGTGTGCGATGTTCTTCCTTATGAGTTGATTTTTACCTCTTGCGGCTT
The DNA here is from genome assembly GCA_038381775.1 of Adansonia rubrostipa. Classification (NCBI taxonomy): domain Eukaryota; kingdom Viridiplantae; phylum Streptophyta; class Magnoliopsida; order Malvales; family Malvaceae; genus Adansonia; species Adansonia rubrostipa. Next base: position 4,998,864 of record JBBYHM010000004.1, on the reverse strand, counting down.
ATGGAGTTCAGACTTTTCTTACCCGACCAGAACCTACCATAAAAAATCTTTATTAATGTTGATGTTTTTTGGAGCCAGGTTTATCTGATAATATGAGCGTTTCTGGCTTTTGACTTCCATACTCTCTCTCTCTCTCTCTGTCTCTCTCTCACACACACACACACACACACACAAACACGCACACTCATGACTAGATTTTTTAGTGCCTAGTGAAGTAATTCCAATTGACAATATATAAATTGAATGTATTGCCATTTTTTTCACAAAATTGATCTTTTAATTTTTACTCTGGTATGCAGATCCAGCGGAAGAGTTATGCCAAGAAGAAAAGATACTGTACAAATTGATCTCTGGTCTTCACTCATCTATTTCGGTCCATATAGCTTCTGATTATCTACTCGATGAAGCCACAAACTCGGTATTGATTCTCAGTTTCCTGTCAGTCAATACTTGTCTTTTGCTCATTTGTAAACTTTGTCATAGGTGCAGAATAATGTTACAATGATCTAACATTTTTTTTTTTAATTTTTCTAATTTCAGTGGGGCCATAATCTTGAATTATTGTATTATCGAGTTTTAAGATATCCGTATCGTGTTGAAAACTTGTACTTCACATTCCTCTTCGTTCTCCGAGCTGTGACAAAGGTGAGTAGCATGAGGAACAAACTACAGAATGAATCTGTTTATGTACTTGAGGAGCCTACCAAACAGATATACATTTTGAGCAAGTATTTGATAAATCTCTTATGTTTATTTGTTAATTATTTGTTTATTCTGAAGTTATTTTACTAGAACTTGCTTGATCCCTTTCAGGCAGCTGATTACTTGGAACAAGCTGAATATGATACCGGTAATGCAGTCGAAGACCTAAAGACTCAGTCCCTAATGAGGCAGCTACTTTATAATCCAAAATTGCAAGCTGCATGCCCGCTTCCATTCGATGAAGCTAAATTGTGGAAAGGACAAAGAGGACCTGAACTGAAACAGAAAATACAAGCACAATTCAAAAATATCAGGTTCTCTCATTTACTGTTTGGCAATGCTTGTAAAAAGCTGCAATTTCTTATTTCGGTATAATATTGAACGTATTGAATGAGAAACCATAGCTATTTGAACATGTGTTGGCACATTAAGACACGTCTGAGTTCATTCAAAACTCAACATTCTCAAGATGAAATGAAATTGAAATTGTATTTTTTTCCTTTACTCTAGGTTATTAGTTACCTACCATCTGAGAAACTTTTAACAAACTGTTTCCTCTTCGATTTTTTTACTTTGATATCTGTGCCACTGGTTCAAGGGACTTATTGCAATGAGATAATAATTGCCATTGGTTTTGCAGTGCATTGATGGACTGTGTAGGGTGTGAGAAATGTCGACTTTGGGGAAAGCTTCAGGTTCTTGGCCTTGGAACTGCATTGAAGATTCTGTTCTCTGTTAATGGCCAAGAGCATTCGAGTCTGACAGTAAGTACCACTTCCTAGTTTTGACTTTCAGTTTTCAGTTCTTATTTATTTCTACTGAATTATCAAACATCCTAACGTTGTCCTGAATAATCAAGGATCCTTTTCCGGCTGTAGTAGCCAGAGCTTTTGCTTAAGATGCTTTTGAAGCTATTGAAACTCTTGCTCCAAGAATTCTGGCCTATAATACGGGGTCATATATAACATGTTGGGAGAAGTCTTATAAACGTCACAAGTGACTTAATCATTTTTGTAGTTAATAGGAGCCTTCATGCAATTATGCAAAATTCCCGTGTTGAGAATCATCTAATGACTATAAATACTACCTAAATCTTTTCACATTGCTTTACATCTGATGTCGAGTAAAAGAAAAATAGTAGCTACAGGATTCTCGAAGTTGATATAAGAAATGGCTACCACAATCTACCAGTTCAATTGGAACTTGTTAATTTGTCAAAGAAACGGATGCTATTTTGGATTCACCATTATGGTTGATATGCTTTCCACCTTGTGCACGCTTCATTCATTTATTTATTTCCAGTAAAAGGCCTCCGTGAATGCCATTGTTTGGACATGGAAAGTTGTCTTGATCCCCACAAAGATTTAGTTTCTAAATTATATCTCTATGAAGCTGGTTTTTGCTTTTATTTTCTTTTTGCGATATATAACTGGGTTTCAATTAGCAACTAGTTGTGAACATATTTGGCTAAGGTAAATTTTAGTTTTCCTTTTCGCGGGTATCGAATTTTTCATTTGGACTGAAGTTCATTTTATTGACGCTTAGTTGCAGTTGCAGCGGAATGAAGTGATTGCCCTGATGAATCTACTCAATCGACTATCAGGGTCTGTAAAATTTGTTCATGAAATGGGACCGGCTGCCGAAAGGCTTATTGAAGGAAAGACATCTCCGACAAGGCTGAGTAGCCTATTCCAAAGGATATGGGCATCAATTGTTACGACATAGGTAAAGAAATTATCGACGTCCTGGCTTGTAGCGTCTGTAAATGGCTGTTTGGCTTTTGATTTGGCCTTACTACAAGCATTTGTGCTGTTTTGCAGGTAATGATATCGAAAAGGCGACAATCAACCTCAAATAATGGATAAATTTCTTTCGAAAGATAAGATTAGTGTTTTGGACAAATATTAGCAAGGAACGTGTAGTACAATCAACAGTTTGGTTATTGTTGCAGATTTTTTAAATCAAACGTAAACAAAACCAAAAAAAAAAAAAAAAAGATTAAAAGGAAAAATGAAAGCCTAATCTTTACATCAACATATCTTATGTTTCTCAGCAGAATATAAGAAATTATAAAGGCAAATATGCTTTGACATTTCACTTTGGATCTCACAATGCTAGCAAATTTCCAAGCAGTCATGCATGGAGGGCACTAAATAATACATTAAGATATTATTGTGTCTTAGATTAACTAATAATGTGTCCGTATGTTACATATAATACAGAACAATGATGGAAATTAGAAATCCTGATTGATTCTTTTTTTCCCTCTGCTTCCTCATCAGGCATCTAGAGAGATGTTCCTTATGTAGATGAATGAAAGTGATAAATCCCAACGCCATCACATCATCTGCAAAGAGGCATATATAAGTACAAATGCTTGTATAATCTATTCGATCACTTGTGAAAAATAAGAGATGGGTATTGCAGATCACTCGTCAAACTGTAAATTGGGCAACATGAAGAATCTTGAACTGACATTTATAATTTCAGGAGAGTTTAAAGAAACAATCTTAATAGCTATAAATTGTGCAGGAATATTTACCGTATGCTTAGCGTCGAGATTTCTTTACTCGTTTTGGGGGCCTCGTTTTCTGTTTCCTCAAATCATCCGGACTTTTAACATCAATAAAGGGCTGCAAACAGTGGGAAAATGATTACTATAGTGGGATGCCACTATTACCCGAAACATGATTAATAGCTAAGCAGCAATGAGAAAATTATCAATGGATCTCAATTAAATTAAGATTAGGGTAACAGTATATAAATTTAAAGGGTTTAAAAAGAAAAAAACTTATTCCTTTCTCAATTTGCTGCAGAACAAAAATGTTCAAGTTAAAATTTCTTGACTGAGTTCTAAAAGGCCAACTATGATTAGCAGCACTTCTGAAAAGTTCATATATGTTTAAGTATCTTACAAACATTTGCATGTCCTACATAATAGATTCCTCATATTATAGAGTGAAGGAAGAGGAATATATGCAACTAGATTTTATTAATTGTAGCAATTACCGCAGCTAATCATAACTACGTGTTTAGAAATTAAGAGCTTAGCTCTAAATTTATCAAAATTGATAAGAAAAAAGTTACTCAAAAAGGTACATAAATGATGTACCTCGTTCCACTTTTTCTGAAGCTCAAGAAGTTCTTGACAGTAAGCAAGGCATTCTGCATGGTACACAGCAGCTAACTCTTTTATCAAGGCCTTCCTCTTAATGATGCCAATCACTGCATAAACATGCATATTTGGTAAGAGATAGTGAAAACACAGAGACCGCGAGGTTTATAGAACAAAATTCATAAAAAGCGTTCAAGGATAATCACAAAATCCTAAATCTATTAACAAAGCTACAACTTTGATGAACTAAAGGTAAGGTTAAACCATGATCCTCCATCTCATCAAGCAATTGAGATGCTTATAATTGCATAGATGCATACAGGTTAAAGCAACTGCCTGGAAGAATTAATCAATTACTAATTCTTAAAAAAGGCTCAGTGCTTAGCGTAAAAATATTGTAACTGAATGATTGCTTCCCAAATAGAAAAACCAAGAATAAACAGATTAATATCTAGGTTAAAGCAATAGAATTTGTCAATTCAGATAGCACCATTACACCAACAGATAATTTCAACAAATAATCAGAGCTATTTCAATTACTATAAAAGAATCATCATGTATTTTCTGAATATTAAAAACAAAGAGATACCTAATAAAGATTCAATTCTTTTTAGTCCGACAGCACAAACTAATAAAAACCCAAAATTACAAAATAGAAACAAAGCGTAAAACATGAAGCACAGTGATCAAAATCCTTAAACGAAAAAACAAAGAAAACCCAGAAAGCAAACAGAGAAAAAGAGTTACTTCTACTGGGATCGAAGGGGGGAAGAGGAGGCTGATCTGGCTGAGCAGCGGCAGCGGCGGCTGAAGGTTCTTGCTGTTCTTGGCTCATGGCTTGGACTTTGAAGATTGTTTTTGGGTAAATGCCCAGAATAATAAAGAACTTTAGAGTTAACCCAGTCCGAGGATTCTTCTGTTATTACCATGGAGAGGCCCTATGGTTTCAGGACTTTGCTTTTATATAAAGAAACCAAAAACTGGCGAACTGGGTTTTTCTTTTCTTGTGGATTTTCAATGTCGGCTTTGGCCTCTTCGACAAAGTCCACATTTTTTGCGACTCTATGCTCTGGTCCCCTGTTTGAGCTGGGGAATATCCATGACCTAGATTTTGAATGTTAAAAAATAAGAAAATTAAGCTGTAAAAAAGAACAAAAAAATTAACCTAAAAAAGGTAAAAATAGGGAGGCCTCAACCGCCTTTTTTAATGCCTTTGTCATCAATGTAAACAAATACTTTAATTAAGTATATTTTCAAATAATTGTACCTTTTTGCACACTTGATAAATTTGTAGATATTAATTAATAAATCCCAAAAAAAAAAATTATAATTTGATAGTTGATTTTTAAAATTTTTTTCATTTTCAATTTTATTTTACCATTTATATAAATTCGGAAAAAAAAAGCCAATGGCAATTTTGTCGACAGGCATAAAGAGGGTTGACTGTCGCTACAAAGGTATTAGTTGCGTACTTAAACCCAAACTAAACCCTTTCCTCGAACTCTTCCTTCCAAATCTAAAGTCCCCACCGCCATCGCCATGTCCCTAATTGCAGGCTCCTACGAACGTTTCATTTGGGGCTTCAAACTAAAACCCCTAACCCACGACCCTTCTTCTCAATCCCTTACTCTTACTCAACTCTTCTCCTATCCATCCCACATTGCGCCCATAACCACCGTAGCCGCAGCCGGTCCAGCCGCCGCATCGGGCTCTTCCGATGACACCATCCACATCTACGACCTCTCATCTGCTGCTTCCCTCGGTCCTCTCCACCACTTCTCCTCTTCCATCACTTCCCTCTCCTTCTACTCCCCTCCCAACCTTTCCTTCCCTCGCAATCTCCTCTCAGCCGCTGCTGATGGCTCCATCTCCATCTTTGACACGGAACCCTTCGTTCTTCTTAAGTCCTTTAGGTCCCATAAAAAGGGTATCAATGATTTGTCTGTTCATCCTTCCGGGAAGGTCGCTTTGAGTGTTTCGCGTGATGGGTATTTGGCTATGTCGAATTTGATGAGAGGGAAAAGGAGCTTTTGTTGTAGGTTGGGGAAAGAAGCGACTATCCTTAAATTTGATGGCAGTGGAGAGAGATTTTTTATGGTTTCTGAGGAGAAAATTGGAGTACATTTAGCGGAAGATGCTAGGTTGTTGTTTGAGTTGGAGAATGAAAAACGAGTCCTTTGTGCTGCTCCTGGGGAGGTTAGTTTCTCTTCTTTCTTTTTTTTTCCCTCTTAATTTTAAATGGAAGTAACTCTTTTTTAATGTAGTTATTACATCTTGAAGAAATGTAGGAAGATGAAAATTTCTTGGTAGAAGATTCACTGATTTAAAATGTCTAAAGATTTTTATAGGCATATAAGCTATGGTTGACGGTCTGCGATTGTAATTGTTTTAGGACTTGAATAATTTTGTGGTGGGCTGTTAGTATTTAGGTGTTATATTCTTTGTCGAATGATTTGAGTCCAGTTGGTGGTGTTTCTTCATAAAGTTTGATAGGAGAAGAAAGTTCAAAGGTCAGAAGCTACAAGCTGAATCTCGTTCACCATGTAGCTGAACCATCTTTTGGTGCAAACCCATTGCTTTATATTATTAGTCATGTACATTGTGTAAGTAAGCGTCGTAGAAGATTGAATAAGCTGATTTTGATGGGGCATAGTTTTGTTTCAAGGATAAGCTGTTCATTGAGATGTCAGCATTCTTCCAAGCTTGGTGGTTCAACACCTAAAAGAAGAATGTTATAGTGGATGAACTTCTAGGATCCCAGTGTTGCTTAATCGTTCTTATGCTACATGTTCTATGATGCATGATTCCTGCTTTCTTGTCATTTTATAACTTGAACTTTCTAAAGGCATATTATGATTTTGCCAGAGTGGGATTTTATTTACTGGTGGAGAGAGCCGTAGCATTACAGCCTGGGACACAAACAGTGGTAAGGTTGCTTATTGCATCAAGGATGCACATTTTGCCCGTGTGAAAGGTATTGTTGTGCTTACCAAAGATGGTGGTAGTGATGATGATCCGTATTTAGTGGCATCTGCATCATCCGATGGGTTTATACGTGTTTGGGATGTTCGAATGGCCATCAAGGGTAAGCCAAATCCATTGGCTGAGGCTGATACGAAATCCAGGCTGACTTGTCTTGCTGGATCATCTCTCAAATGTGAGTATTCTGCTTATTCTTATATAGTCAATTGGCTTTTGTCTGTCTGGTAAATTTATGGTCATGTTCATATCTTTTGTTACCATCAATGTAACCATTCTAATTGTTTCCATGTGCTGTTGAAATGATGGAATAATCTAATCTGAAATTCTTATGGGAGCTTCTATTAACTGCGTTTTGACTGTGAATATATGCGTTATTTGTGGTTTTTTTACTTCATAATAACTTGTTATGTTGACAATGCTAAAAAGTTATGATACTGAATGTGCATTCTATCATCTGATTTTTATTTTTTTTTTTCTGGCATTATGGTATGAAAAATTGCGGGCATTCTGAATCTCTTGCCTGATTTATTGTGAATTGCAATTGCTATTCAATGATTCAATATATCTCGCTTTCTCAGCTTCTAAACAACCACGGATTGGGAAGAGTGCTCCTAAAGAAGAGGAAGACGTGGCAGAATAAGTATAAGAAATTATACAAGTGAGCTTGAACTATATAGAAGGGGTTTTAAAAGCTCTTCCATGGTTGCTAAAACTCCTGTTTTTGACAACTGGTAATTCTGTTCATATTGATTATGAACGTTAAGTTATATCATTTGATTTTATCTTATATTTGGTTGAGATTCTCATCAAATTTTCCATTATTTATATGCATATGACTGAATGTCAAATTTTGAAGCTAAGGTTAAAGGCCAATCCTTAGAGAAAGGGGGTTACAAGAGATAATAAGAAAGAGGGTAACAAGAGATAATCTTTAGGGTGGCGAAATATCAATGTCAGCCCCCAAACTTTTACCCCAATCTTGTTTTAAAACTGAAACGATACAAAGTAACTGTTAAGCATATTTGGTTCTTCTAGTTATCAATCATATCATGAAAACAAACTCTAAGTGCATGGGAATTGCCATCTTTTTACAATTATCCGCAACCTACACAATCAGCTGGCTATGGATCTTGTTGCAGTGATTTGAGAATGAATCGGTTTAATTCATATGTGCATATAGATGCTGTTAGTGCAATAGGAAAATCATTCAATGTTTCCCAGAAAGTTTTATTCAATGGCATATAAAATAAATTTGTGTTCTTCTGGAGTAATCTTCCTTTGATTCATGCAAGAGTTAAGCTATGTTACAGCACTTGCTTAGAACACCATGGTCAAAGCAAAGTAATGATCCAAAATCAATCAGCAACTCAGCCACGTTAAATCAGGAGTGATTCAATATGGAAACTAACTATTACACTATTCAATCCCCTATGGATCTAACTCATACGAGCAGCCTCTACGACCTACATGTAGGATGCTCACAATGTTATCATAATCAAATTTTAAAAAAGTTGGTACTTATACAGGAATTAAAGCAATAAATCAAAGCCAAAACTAGCAATGGAAGTACTTGAAGAAAACACACCTCCTACGCATATGATGCTAAGAAGTTCTGGAAGAGCTTCAGGCATGGCAACTTCTCATTTAAGTTTTCCCATGAAAATGATGAAACGCTGCCACAGATGACTGACATTTTGAGCAGCATCAATGACAGCAAGTCAATCCTGAGTATTTCTCTGGTTCGCTTAAATATTGAAGTGAAATCCATAAGAAACCATTGAGAAAATTTGCCAGCAGAATGATCTGTTATCTTAGGTGGTCCAAAACAGAAGGCACAACAAATGCGAGCTGGAGTTGAGCTGCTTATTGCTTCATTTTCTTCCTTGTATATCTAGCCTGTTCTGGCAATATATTCGATGTGAATTTTCATTCAAAGTAGTAAAGGTCAATTACTTGTGATGAGCACTACCTAAAATATATTGTGAATTCCGAAGTGAACAAAATGACCATTTAGGATACTTTCCCTGCAGTGTGATCTCTGGCCTCCTTGATTGACAACTCTAGGGTTCCTAGTAAAGCATATATGTCATTTGCTTTTGGATGAGATTTGTCAGCAACACGGAACTCATGTACATGTCCACTTATTTGTAGCCAACTACAGCCAGGGATTTTCTTGAGTCCTTTCTCTTTAAGAAGTTTCCTCATTTTCGCAAATTTATCCCACTTTCCTGCAGCTGCATATATGTTCGAGAGTAAAACGTAGTTTCCAGCATTTTCTGGTTCCATTGTTAATAGTTTCTCAGCAGCAGACTCCGCAAAGTTGGTCTCCGAGTGCAGCTTACAGGCACTCAACAAGGGGCCCCACACTCGAGTATCGGGTTTGCATGGCATTTGTTTGACAATTTCTCTGGCTTCATTGATATGTCCAGCGCGCCCTAGCAAATCCACCATGCAGGCATAGTGTTCTTGGCTAGGTTGGCAACCATAGATTTCCCTCATCTCCTTAAAAAATGCCCGACCTTCGTTAACAAGGCCTGAATTGACACAAGCAGTCAGTAGCCCAAGAAAAGTAACTTGATTCAGTTTCACATTCAACTGCTTCATCTGGTTATACAACTCAAAACATTGAGACCAGTCCCCATGCTTAGCGTGTGCACTGATCATTGAGTTCCATGTTATGATATCCTTACAATCAACTTTTTCTTCATCAAAAAGCTTCCTGGCCAAAACTATGCATCCGCATTTTGCATAACTGATAAGAAGTGCGGAATTAACAGATGACAGCAAATTCAGACCGAACTTCAATGAGTATCCATGAAGGCATTTTACTTGTTCTAGTGCCCCTATATTCACACATGCAGGCAAGATGTTGATAACTGTAATGAAATCTGCTTTAACTCCATCTGTTTTCATCCTGGAGAAAAGAGAAAGAGCATCAAGATTCTGATCATGGCTTACATATCCCTTGATCATTGAGCTCCATGAGACCACAGTTTTGTTTGTTACATTCTCAAACACCTTTCGCGCATAAATTAAACAATCACATTCGCAGTACATATCAAGAAGAGCATTATGAACAGACACTTGATAGTCTAAACCGTTTCTCATCACATGAGCATGCATTTGTTTGCCCCACTCAATAGATTTCAACTGCCTAATCGAGGAAATAGCAGGAATAGCAGTAAACAGATCAGCTCTAACCTCAAAATTTGCCATGCACCTCAATTTTTCGAGTGATTCCTTGGGTTTCCCCTGTTGAGAATAAGCAGAAACCATTATATTCCACACAACAAGGTCCTTCTCCGGCATCTTTTCGAATAACAATCTTGCATCTTTCAGACTACCTAGTTTTGAATACATTGACAACAAAGCAGTGTTCACAGACAAATCCTTACTTAAATCACTAACTAGAACCCTACAATGAATAGCTTTTCCTGTAGCCAATGAACCCAAGTCAACACTTGCCCTCAACAAATTAATAATAGAGACCACACTTCCATTTTCAGAAGCTTCAGAAATCAAACCATTCGAATAACCCAAGTCCTTAATAGGCTTTTCATCAACCACCTTTTGCTCAAACTCACCAAATCCACGGTAAAACTCCCCCAAAGCATCACCCACAACCTCAAATGAATCAAAACCCAATTTTGCCAACTGCCCATGAACCATTTTCCCATACTCGGCATCTGGCAAAGAAGAACAAGCTCTTAGAACTAAAGGATAAGACTTCTCATCAGGGTACAAGGACTTTTTTACCACCATGTCCTTGTAAACCAACAGAGTCCTTTTATATTCACCCGAAGCCGCTAAATTTCTTAAAATTTTGCTGTAAAGGTGTGAACTTGGGTTGGTGATGGAATCAAAGAGTTCCAATGAGAGGTTGAGGAGGCCAAAGTTGGCATATGAATCAATGAGATGAGAGGAAACTGTTGGGTTCTGGTGGAGGCCATGGAGGATAAATCTTGCATGGATTTGTGGGAGATAGCGTGGTTTCTTGCATAGGCTTAATAGAGACGAGAAGATGCTGCTGTAAAGCCTTGTTTGGGTGGTCAGAAAGTGTGGGGATTGGAGGCTGAAAGAGCAGTGAAAATGTCTTGATTGTTGAGCGGAAAGCATCTTAAGTGCAGATTACCAGGAGGCTATCCGGCCACTTTATCGAATAATTATAGTAAATACTACAATTTCCTTGCCGATATTTTTTTTTTTTGTTTTTTTTTTTTTTTTTTTTTTTTTTTTTTTATGATTTGGATTATTTGGTTTGTTAAATATAAAGAAATATATCAAAAATAACAAAAGAAGGAAAATTCAATATGTAAACCAATTTAACAAAATTTGTAAAAAAAGGGTAAAGTTTTCTCTTTTTTTTTTTCCCCCTCTTTTCTATCTTACTTATTTTCAAAGTCTTGCCCAAATTTTATTTATTTATTTTTTTCAAATAGCCTATTCAATTTCTAACACTAATTTTTTATGTAAAAAATCTGTTTAAATATTTACATTTAAATAATACCAAAAAAACTTTAAATTCAAAAAATAAAAATATTTGTAAAAAAAATTTAATAAAAGATAATTTTTTTTGATAATTAAATGCTTGTTGTGATTATATATTTTTTATTTGGGATTTAATGCATTTCACTTATTTGAGTTTTTGAAAGTATAAAAACCTTTTATTTAGATAATGAGAAAAGTTTTATTAGTGACTACAAATATGCATTCATAATGTAGTAGGTAAGTTTTGAAAATAATAATTTAAAATTTAAATTAATAATTTTAAATTTTAAATTGAACCATTAAAAAATTATATAAAATATCGATAGCAGCTTCTAAAATAAGTTATAAATGTTTAAAATTATTAAATTTAATCAAAATAAATAATAATTTTCAATCATTATACAACATATAATACAAAATTAAAAGTTATTTAAAAAATATTAATTAGACTTAATAATTTTAAATACAATATGATTCAAGACATTAACATAATATAAAAATATAATTAAAACAAGATACAACATGAATACATAAATAGTAATATTAAAAAGAAACAAATATTGAAATATATTAAAATTTATATAAAATAAATTACTAACGTATCAAAATTTATATAAATATTTTAAATATAATTATAATAAAAAAATTAATACGAATATAATATAAAAATTCAAATTTTTTTCTTATCTTTTCCTTTGTTTCTTTCTATTTCTCTTATTTTTCTTTTTTTCACCAAAATAAACAATATATATTTTAATTTAAAAGATAATGCCAATTATGTAATAAAAATTTAAAACGTACGTAAATGTAAGGTTTATGATTATATTTTGAATTCATAATTTTTTTATAATTATTTTTTAAATTTATGATTTTATTAAATATCTACTTTGTGATGAATTTAAAATTTAATTTGAAGTTTATGTTTTTATATTTTTTAAATGTATACTCATATTAAATTTTAATTAATTTTATTATACATGTAATTTTCATTAATTATATTAAATTCAATTTAAATTTTCAAATTTGTTTTCAAAAATACAAAAAAAAAAAAAAGAAAATTAAATTTCAACCGCGCTTTAGTCTTCTTTTCTCGATTGCTTGATTTGTATATCTTCCTTTCCCTCATGGAAGGTTGAAGAACAGTTTTTCTATTTCTTTTCTATAGATTCAAAAGATTCCATTCTCCTCATCAAAGCAATCTTTCGCTTCCTCTCCAATTAAAGAATGAAGAAAATATCGCTTCAGTTTTCGTAGAATTCGATCTTCCCTCCTGATTTTCTTCTTTTTAGCGAAGTGCTTTCAAGTTGGCTTTCTCGGTATGATTCTATACATTCCCTGTTTGGTTAATGAGGAAATTGGGAGGGAAAAGAAATTGTAAACTAGTTAATGTATTTTATTTTTTTGTTACTTAAATCCTGAAGAAATTAGTGCAGAAAATTTCTACCGAATAAAGCATAATGTCGGTTTTTGAACCTACACCGTAAAAGATAGATGAATAAATACAGAAAACTCCCATCTCATAAGCCACATTATCTTCATGGTTCATTTCGCTTGCAAAAAATTTCTACCCTGCCCATGAAGATGATGAAATGTAGAATATTGCTGAATTATCTGTGTTTTAAGTAAAAGTGGACTCCTAGGAATAAGGTTTTTGAATTTTCGTTTGGCTTGTGCAAAGGGTTGTGCTTCACTGCTTTTACTGTTGTGTTGTTGTATAGGAATTCAACCTTCAAAGGTTGCTGAAAGGATTGTGGTATTTAGCGGAGTGGTAGATCATTACGGTGGAGATTAAGAAATGACGGACACACCTAGAGAGAGACGCAGAGACGGGGAATCAGGTTTTCTGTTTATTTTCACTCTTGTTTTCTTTTGGGTCTTTGAGGCTTTTACTTCTTAAATTTGCTGCTTTTGGTTTTATATAAATTCATACAGACACACAGATCCTCACACCTTACCACCTAGATGGATGCAGAGGCATGAATACACACATGGCTGGCTATCTTTCATTCATGTGCTTGTGAAGGCATATAAACAAACATCGCTGATAGAAAATACAAGATCTTTTGTTCTTTACATGTGTCTACTACCTGCACAGTTTGCATTTGTCTATGAATGTTTGCATGCAAAAGTAAGCAAATTTTGTTCATCCATGTGGCTGTGTCCGCATGTGAATTAGTGGCTGTCCTTGCATGCGTGTGAGGAAGCATGTATAGTTGAGTCTTTTCTACTTGGGGAGTTGCGGCAGTGAGAGTAGTAGGCGATTGAGGTAGCATTTTTTGAATTTGTTTCTCCATAATCACCATTAAGCCAAAAATGATCTGTTATATGTTGGACTATTCTTGGTTAAAGTACATCAAAATTGAAATGCATTGATTGTTGTGCTAACTGCAGAGGGTTGAATGATATGTAGACAAGAATAAATGCATATTGTATATATTCAGTTGTAAGTTTGGATCTGCCTTTCATTGCAACCTCGGCTGAAGTACTATATCGCATGAAGTGGTAGCAAAATTGTCTAAAGTCATTTTCTATTTTATTATCTAGGATTAATCTTTTTTTTTTTGGTTTCTGGTTGTAACTTGCTACTTATTCCAGTGAGCAGTGAAATATTGCCTCGTTAATATTTTGTTGGTCTTGTTATGGTTGTTTTGCAGCCTTTTATAAGTTTACTCAGCAAAGGCTTCCGGCTTGCGAACCTGTCCTTACTCCAGCATGGGTGAGAGCATGGCAACACTCTTTAGTACCTGAATTTTTCATTCATCTCTGGCTAATGTTTAACTTGCATTTTGTGATTTTGGCTGTCTTTAATGCTGATTTTTAACTAATTTTATTTATGGTGTCATCTTCATTTCTGCAGGCTATTAGGACATTTTTGTTTTTAAGTTTCATTTTCATTCCTGTCGGCCTTGTTGCTCTGCGTGCTTCTCGTAGTGTAATTCACCATTCTATGGCTCTTGTTATCTCATATGGCTATTTATTATACGTTTTTTCCAACATACTTTTAACAATTTTCTTTGATTGGTAGGTTGTTGAAATTGTGGAACGATATGATATTGAATGTGTACCTCAGCCATTTAGACTTGATAAAGTCTCATATATCCAGGATGACTCAATTCCCAAGGATTGTTCTCTTTCCTTGAGGGTGATATTTCCTCTCTGCATCGACTATATGTTCAGTGTTCAAATCTTTATTTCCTTGTCAAGCATTAAAATATGTACCTTTAAGTTGGTCTGGTTAGTTCAGTGTGTTCCCCTGACCGTCGGGAGTTGCTAGGAATGTTTCTTTCAGTTGGTCTGGTTAGAAATTTTGGTTCACTGTGGAATCCTTGTTCCTTATTATTATTATTATTTTTTCATATTTGTTTATTTTGCTTCTAACACTTCTTTTGTAGGTGCACAAGTACATGAAAGCTCCAATTTACATTTACTATCAGCTCGATAATTATTATCAGAACCATCGACGGTGCGGGCTGTTTCACTTGATGGGTTTAATGCATTAGTTTGATCAACATTGATAGATTGATCCATCGCCATTAAATTGTTTACGTGAACTATTAAGGGGCTTGTTGCCTTACTTTTACTTTTGGCAATCTGTTGACCTTTAAATAACTATTTATGGTTGAGGCCCTGCTTACAATTTTTTTGCCTTAGTAGATTACTTATTTGTTATTTATAATTGATTTAATTTCAAAATTTCTTGGTTTAATCTCCACTTTTTCTTCAGTTTTCATTTCATTGGTTTAAATGTTTCCAGGTACATCAAAAGCCGAAGTGATCAGCAACTCTTACATGGACAGAAGTATCACACCACAAGTTCCTGTCAACCTGTGGAGTTCAATAGTGGTCTGCCTATTGTTCCTTGTGGGTTGATAGCATGGAGTTTATTTAATGATACCTTTACATTTATTCGTAAGAGAGAAGAACTCAAGGTCAACAGGAAGAACATTGCCTGGAAGAGTGACCGGGATGGCAAGTTTGGAAAGAATGTATTTCCTTTCAATTTCCAAAATGGAACTTTGATCGGTGGTGGGAAGCTGAACCCAAGCATTCCTGTAAGCATAATCTCTGTCCAGAGACTTTTCACTTTCTGATTCTTTTGTCTAGCCAGCATGGGATTACTTATTCGCTGTTCAAAATACCTGTTTCCAATACAACCAACTAGCAGATATACTGCAATTAACCGTTTTCTTATTTTCATTATGTCAATACTGTCTTTTCATTTGCAGTTATGTATGCTGCTAAAGCTTGAGATATGAAATAATCTTTTGGTTTTGTTTTTTCTTGATCTTTCTTTGGCACTGGTGAATGAATGCATTATAGCTAAGCGATCAGGAGGATCTTATTGTATGGATGCGTATATCTGCTCTCCCTAGCTTCCGTAAATTGTATGGGAGAATTGAGGAGGATTTAGATGCAGATGATGTTGTAGTGGTCCACCTAATGAACAACTACAACACTTACAGTTTTGGCGGTAAAAAGAAGATTGTTCTTTCAACATCAAGCTGGTTGGGGGGAAACAATGACTTCCTCGGTCTTGCGTATGTATTTGTCGGTTCTTCTTCTCTTACCCTTGCCATTGTATTCACGCTGCTACATTTAAAGCTTCCAAGGTAAAATTTCAAGAGGTAATAAACAACAATTTCGAATTCTCTACACTTCCATCCGAAAACTTACTGTTGTCTGGAATTCTTTCTCATTTACCAAACGTTAAGGGTTGCAAATTCGTCTCTCTGGGTATGCCTTTGTTTTCAGATTTCCGGAAATGTTTTTGACACATCGCTTTTATAATCTTTCCGTTCGCAGGCCTTATGAGAACAGGAGTTGTTTACTTTGGAAGAGGAAAAGCCTTTCAGGTTGATTCAAGTGATAAAATTCCATTCAACATCTAAACTTTAAACTCCGGCAAAACACTTAGGCTATTCCCTTTCCGAGTTAGTTACAGATTATACATATATGTTAATAGATCAACGAAAGAAACATATTCAGGCCAGTGCTATATGTGACAAATCAATGTATAATAGATCACTTCTGTTTGAATTTTCCTTTACGTTGTATACAATAATAATGTTAAATTACCCCTTTTTTTCCCATGGAGTCAAGTCAAGCCGCCATTGGCCTTATCCAAAAACATTTTATGGCATATAGCCTTTGAAAGAGACCTGAGTTAACCACATTGTCTAGACACGTGCAGTAGTATCCGCTGCACGTGCCTCTGTCCCACCTAAAGAAAACGAAATCTAAAACCAAACTAATAAAAGAAAAAAAAAAAAAAACCTAAATGGTAGATATATTTTATGCTATCTAATGTCAGGCAAATGTCAGGCAAAGGCATGTATTTGATATAATTATGTTTGCTAAGCAAGGCAATGCGGGGTGTGGACAGAGGAAATTTGTCAGCATTTTATTTTGGTGGATAATTTTTGAAAGGTCAAATGCATTGCTAACTCTTTCAGGATGGTACTATCTATGAACTCTAACCACATAATTTTAGTTAAAAATTTTCAACCTTGGGTTCCCGTTTTCTTTGTTATTCTTCCTAATCCTTATCCATAACATTATAGGCAGAAATGTGGTTAGTCTGATCTTCACAATCACAGGGGATGGCCCAGTGATTTTATGGATGTGGAAAGGCATCCAATTGCCTCTTCCTTGGGGAATTTTCCATGTGTTGTCTTCATCAAAATACCTACGAAAATGGTGTTTGAGAAAAAAACCGAAATGGCAATGGTGAAAGGAGCCCTATTTAAAGATTGGATATTCATTTGGCTCAATATGAATTTTGAATAAAATTTTAATAAATTT